>PVJC01031662.1:0-20418 GCA_004026665.1 Murina feae | reverse complement strand
AAAAAAAAAAAAAAAAAAGTCCAAAGTAGATCACTTAGAATTAGGGTAGCATATAATTTATCATGCAAACCAGGACACTTTTGAGACTGGAATGGGGAGCTATTAATAATTTTGCATAATCCAGGACTCCCTAGGCAAACTCAGCCATTTGGGTCAGCCTACTTAGAGCGAAATGTCTGTTTAACTTGTCTTTTAAAATGACCCAGTTTTGGAGGGTTAGAGGGTAAACCACAAAGGAAGACACTCCCCTTTTATTAGTACAACTGGGTGTAATTTCTAAACGTGTCAGGTGGATGGTTGAAAGGTTCAAGTTTCTCACCTAATTAGCTCATTAGGGTCAATAGGGCCTTCATTTCAGAGATTTGTTCTTGATAAAAAGTATTTCTCAAGGAATGAGGCACTTGACTAAGAACAAACAGTATTATTACCCATGTTATCTCATACTGTAGATTTTAATCTTAGAAACATCCTGTAACTCTTTTCAACATTTTTCGATTCCAAATCCCTCCATGAACTACCCATGTTCAACTAAGAGCTTTGTTTTAGGGAACCAGTTTCTGTGTGATCCGAGGCTCTTAGGAGGCTCACTGTTCCATGGGTCACTATGCCCACAGGCTACTTCTATCCCCCAGTCTTTCCCCCACCCATCTCAAATTTCTCCTCTCCCAAGGCTTCCCTGGCCACCACAGCAGCCTGTCCTGCTCAAAGCCAACAGCCTTTATTACCTGTTCCTCAGGTCAGCCCCTTCTCACAGGCTATTATGTTCTCCTTTTTGATTGCATGTACATCTCCTTTAGACACAAAAAGCTAAAGGTTTCAAGGAAAAGCCTGATACATCCAAATGGGGGGGGGGGATGGGAATTATGAAAAATGTGCCATAAGCAGGTTAAAAGAACAAAAGCAACAAGCTGGAAAATTACATTGTTTTCAAACAGACAAAATATTTAAATCTAGAATGTATACATAATTTCCACAAATCAATAAAAAGATCTAAAAATACCAATAACAAATCATCAGATGTTAACAGCAATTTATAGAGTAAAAATACATTGAACATAAGAAAAAATGTTCCAAAATATATAGAAATGAGGAAGATACAAAATAAATAGGAAAAATTTTACCATAATACTGGCAAAAATTAAAGCATCTGAGAATATTGAGTATTAATTAGGATGTGAGGAAATGGACACATTCCTATGCTGCTAGTGGGAGTATAAATTATTCAGCTATTTTAGAAGATAATTTGGCAGAACTATTAAAATTTAAAATGCACATACCCGGCAATTCTACTTTTGAGTAGAAATACTCCCTCAGGTGCTCAGGAAACATATATAAAAGTAAAGATGTTGCCCTGGCCAATGTGTTTCTCATTGTTAGAGTGTTGGCCTGCCCACTGAAGGGACCCATACGTGGTTGGGGGTGTGAGGGAGAAAATTGATTGATGTCTCTCTCTCACATCAAGCGCACGCTCTCTCTCTCTCTCTCTTTCTCTCCCCATCCCTTCCTTTTTCCCTCTTCTCCATTCTCTAAAAAAATCAATGGAAAAAATATCCCCAGGTAAGGATTAACGACAACAAAAAATAAAATAAAATAAGGATGATGACCAGCCTATTTTTTGTAAAAAACAAAACAGATACCTACATGTCCATCATTAAGATATAGAGAAATGTACTCTGGAACATCTTATGAACTACTATATAGCCGTTTAAAAGAATGAAGTGTTTCCATATGTAATGACATGTAATAGCACATGAAAAAAGAAAGCTGCAGGAAAATATCCACAAAATAGTCTGCCACACCTGTTAATTTTATTTATGCTCACACAAAGCTTTTTTCTCAACGACAGATAAAAAGAAAAAAAAGTATATATATCCTATATAATAAAAAGGTAATATGCAAATTGACCCTAACAGCAGAACCACTGGGAATGTCTGGTCACTATGACACACAGTGACCACCAGGGGGCAGGCGCTCAATGCAGGAGCTGCCCCCTGGTGGTCAGTGCACTCCCACAGGGGGAACTGGGATCAGCCACAAGCCAGGCTGATGGCTGCCAGCGCAGAGGTGGTGGCAGGAGCCTCTCCCAGCTCCTCAGCAGTGCTAAGGATGTCCAACTGCAGCTTAGACCTGCTCCCCGCTGGTAAGTGGACATCCCCCGAGGGCTCCCAGACTGCCAGAGCAATGGCTGATGGCCAGCTTAGGCCTGATGCCCTGGGGTCAGGTCTAAGTGCACAAATTTTTGTGCACTGGGCCTCTAGTATACATACACACACACACACACACACACACACACGTATATGTGTACATATATCACATATATGTATATCTTCATATGATACTATGCATTAAAGACACAGCAATATCATCTATGCTATGCTATGCCATTTATCATGTATGTAATGATAAATACATACAATAACACAATGTATAGGAAATAGTATTTTAAAAAATGCCATTAGACCTGGGGTATGGGAGTGATCTGGGGGCAGGGAGTGACACATTCATACAAGATTTTTAGAATTCAATATTAAGTTTCTTTTACAAAAGAAAAAATAATTTGCAGAGATTCCCTCTGCTTACTATGAGGACAACGGCTTACGAGTCTAGTGTCATGCAAAGGCAGTTTTGTGTCCACACAGACTTTGGGTTTTGCCATTCCTTTACATAACAACAAGGTCTTAGAAGGTCTTCCCTGAACAAAGAAGGGATTCGCCTTGCCCTGAATTCCTGGTCCAGAGGAAGTTTCAGGCAGAAGTGTCAGAGGTCTCCACCAATTGATGCAGGGCAGCAGCCAGCACAAAGGAAAGAGAAGAGCTTTTGTTTCCTTTCTCCAATGAGAAGGTTGGTCAGCAGCAAGCACAGGAGCCTTCCTAAGGGTCTGAGGATCCGCCTGCTTCTGACTGGCTGCTGCTGTCTACACAATGCATCGCAACCAACGTAATAATCACAGCGGACATTTCCAATTGTCCTATGCTGGGGGGCTCAATACCTAGAATCTCACTTAATCTACACAACCATCTGAAGAGAGGGACCTTAGTACCCATTTAGCAGAAATGAAAACTGAGGTTCGGATGGATTAAGAAGAGGTTCTCAAACAAATGCCTGAAGAGCAATTCTAACTTGTGCCTGTCAATCTCAAGCCTGTGCTCTGGCCCCCACCTTATGCTGTGTCCTCAACCATATTAACATGGTTCGTTTAGAGGGGTGTTGGACCTCACTCCAATTAACATGTGCATATTAATGTTAAGTTTTATTTATATTTGGGTTAAGGGCCCAAAGTGATTTCTAAAGAAAACTGATGAGCAGCTATCTTTCCTCCTGCCTAACCCCTGAGGAAGCACGGGGGCTGCTCGGCCACTCTGGGGAAGAGGCCTCCAGTGATCAAAGTTACAGATGAATCTGCCAGGGGTTTCAAGGCAACTTTACCTCAAAATAATAACACATTTGCATTTTGGGGGGCTGCAGTCGGAATGTAAATTTCATGTTTTTATAGTCATATTTATTGAATCCATGTTTATTCAGCCCTGGCACATGGCTAGGGCCCCATATTGAAAAACCTGGAATTCTTGTGTTCTTTTCTACTCCGGCTGCTACTGGGGGTCTTTTATCCCAGCCCCGTTTGATCCAGCAACATGTGCTGGGGCAGGGAAGAGGCAGGCAACCTTGTCTAACAAGGGCAGAGAGACAGCACACCTGCCCTCCAGATGCAAAGAGGTTATATAAAAGGAACAACATATGTAACAAATTTCCCCAAATTACCATTCTCGGAGAGAGTGGGTTAGGGAAATAAATTTAGAGAGAAGAGTGGCAGATGGGATAAATGGATTCAATTAACGCAAAGAACATCAAACAATTCCAAGGATGCCTCATTTTAATGGAACATGTCATTTTCTCCTCGTCGCCTCCAGGTAACTCCCAACAACAGTCTAGGTAGGAAGTGGGGTGTGCACACAGCACCTCGACCCCAGCAGGAGTTTAATATCCTAAAATGAGAGCGCTAATATTCCCTCTTCTTTTCAATAATGTGGTAAAACAATACATGGATCAGATTAAGCAGGCTACGTATTCGATGCACCTTTCTACAGAACTGGGTGTTATTCAAATTATATAGGCATTTCCCATTGTTACCTTCACTGAACTGATTTCTCAATTTGGTCTATGGGAGAATCTCCTTTTTAATTAAATCAACCACTGTCATTTTTCTAAGAAAGAGGATAAAGCAATAAAAATATTTACGTTCCTTTTAGCTTCCTAAACATTAATCATGAGGGGTAGAAGGTGTTGCTAGATAGTTTTATCACAGAGACATTATGCTAACATGCTTTAAATTGCTGCTTTGCAGGTCAATTTATTCCTATTAAGAATGTATAAGATTCTTGTTGTCACTAACAGTATTTATAACTACTTACTATCAAAAGGAATTCAAGTCTGTGATAAATTTGCAATACACAGTTGACATAAGCGTATGCATGTGTAAATAATAACACGTGTGCACCATGTTGACCTGAATACTACACCCAACTGACCTCAATTTTCATCGAAAATCAAGTGTGAAAGTCTAGTAGTTTGATGAGCAATGCTTTCTTTCTTCTCTGGTTCCTAGCAGTGTAATGTAATTGACAGCCATTTTATCGGATTTACAAAGTGATAGGTGGCTTGCAGTTTCACAAAGTTGGTATTATTATCTCTGTAGTCAGTGGAAAACCTGTGGAAGGCTTGGAATAGGAACTCTACAATTATACTCCATAACTCTGACTGCAATAATATACACTTGTTCTGATGATCAGTTCAACTAGCAATGCATTGGGTCTTCGTTTGCAGAGATGCTAAGTCACTTTAGAGTCCAGCCCATTCTTTACTATGTTGCAAAGTAAAATCCTCTCAGCTAGAAGAGAAGAATATTTAGTCATACCATCTTCAGGGTGCTATGCAGAAATAAGCTCAGCTAGGAGAGTAAACTAATGTGAAAATATTGAACCATTGCTTTGTTTCTCTGCAACCGAAGTGCCCTGACTTTACCTAAGGAAAAGCCACTTCGATTTTTTGAGTGGTTTAAAGTGGCTCCCAGGAGAGGAGACAGAATGTTCTGGAAGATCAAGTCACTGACTCCCAGCCACTGGGCTTGAGTCCCTTCATCATTATGCACTCCACACACCTCGAGGAGGGCAGGGTTGTTAACAGCCACCAGTGTGATGGCATTGCTGTCAGCAGACTTGTTTCCAAAGTTACATTATGACCTTGTCATTGGAGAATTCTTCCTACAAAGTAGTAACTGAATTTAAAGAGCAAAACCATGAGCATCCAAGGGATAAAGATATATTACTAAATTCGGAGTACAGGAGATACTAGTGTAAACCAGTTCCACAAAGCTGGCCCCCAAAAAATGTTCGGAAAGATGATACACAATTCACAGGAGGCTCAAGAGAGGAGCAGGGGAACGCTGCTCAGACTTGGTCTTTGTTAAACTTATTTTTTGTTATCCACTCAAGTCATTCTGTAGTCGTTATATATTACTATGTAACAAGTTACTCCAAAACTTAACCACTTAGAATGACAAACACTAATTACGTCCGTTTATGTGGGTCAGGGATACAGGCAAGACATAGCTGGGTGCTTCCAACTCAAGGTCTCTCACAGATGTGGGCCAGCACTTGGTCTTCTCTCAAGGCTCAACTGGAGGAAGACAAACTGCACACTCACGTGGCTGTAAAGAATTCGGCACCTCACAGCCTAGACGCCTCCCTCGGTTTCTTGCCACAACAGGACAGTGGGCTTTCTTAGAGCAAGTGAATGAAAGCAAGAAGCCATCAGTCTTTTTGTAACCTAACCTCAGAAATGACATCCATCACTTTTGCCCTGTTCTCTTTGTTAGAAGCAGGTCATTAGGTTCAGCCCACAATAAAGGGAAAGGGATCCCACAAGGATATAAATACCAGGATGTAGGGATCACTGGGGTCATCTTAGAGGCCGCCAACCACATCTTCCTTCGCATTCACAATAGAGGAATAAACACCAAAAAATGGAAGGAAACTTGGAAAGAAGTAGGAGAAGGGGAAAATGTCCCAGGATCTCACTACCTGTGCCTCCCACCTCTATATCCCTCTCTGATTCTCCCTAAATCCAAACATACAACATATCCTCTGATGAGATACTTTCTCCCTCGTTTTCTACCGTTCCCCTGTTCCCCCTTCTCTACCTCATGGGCCTTCATTTCTTCACACTATCGATAGTGTGGCACTACTTTCCTAACCAGCTTCCACAGTGCAATACAGCCTGGACATCAAGCAGAGTACTCTTCCTAAGTCATACTCTCTACTTACCCTTATGCTGCACAAAGCCCCTCTAGTGGATCCCAGCTGTCAAGCAGAACTCTTTAGGCTACCATTCCATGCCTTCCATGATTTGTCTCAAGACTGATTATACCGTCTCCTCACCCCCAGCCCCTAACCCCCAACCCCCAACATCCCAGGTAAGCCACACTCCATACCTACACACACCACACTTACACACAGCTTGAAGCCTCTGTGAACACCATCATGCTCCCTCCCTTGGCAAAAACCAGTCTTCACCTTACCATTCTAAATCCTTCCCGTGTCCAAGAGGCAAAGCCAATCCCACCTTCTCAGGGACACAGTTCCTGACCTCTCCCAAGCAGATCTCAGTTCCTCTTAGGAACAGGCACAGCTCTGAGAGACACGCCACCTACCACCCCCGCCACTCACTGTGTGTGTGGGTCTTGTTTTCCCAAGAAGTTTCACACCTTCCTTCTTCCACAGGGACCACCAACCCCAAAGTTGGGCTGGATCTCATTTGTTTTCCTTTGCTGGCCCATTACAGGCGGTAGTTGTTGAAAAGATGGATGGATGATGAATAGAGGGCAAGAGGGAGGGAGGAAGGAAGAAAAGATGGAAGGAAATCCATCCTTTCTTCCTTCCTCCCTCCCTCTTGGGGAGGGTCTAGCATACGTAAGAAGTTAATAAGTAATAAATACTGCTTAGCACCACCAATCCTTAAAATGGGAATTCTTCATCCGGTGGCACCGTGGCCATTTAGTGGTCCCTATGTGCAAAGGCAAATGAAATTTATCTGGGTCTGACAAACGCACGTGCGCGCACACACATACACACACACACACCAAAAAACAAGAAAAACAACAAGCCCATTCTCGCAAACATCACAACTGAAGACTAATGTGTAGCTGCTCCTCCACCGCCCACCCTAACCCTGGCTCTCAGATACAGGGAAATTAGATGGCACCGCCAGGGCAGAACAGAGGAACTTCAAATCAGTGCGCTCCAGCCAGGGGAAAACAGAAGTGGTAAGAACGAAACGGGCGCTGGGGAACTAGAGGGAAAATATACCTATGGTGGGGGCGTGTCCACGTTTTCGGTAAGTCCGAGTCCACAAAGGGATTTTTAAAAAGAAATACCAGGAGACCTTTTAAGGCCTTTATTGCCCACCTCTAGCGAGGGACGGGAAATCTCAATCAAAGCATCAAACGTCCAACATCCAGAGGAAACCCAACGCTTCCTCTCCACTGGCTGGAGCAGTTAAACCGAAAATGAATTCTCCCAGCAATCAGATTCCTGGCGGGAGGCTCCAGGCTTGGGTCCCAGTCCCACTCCTCTCCCTGCAGGGAGCGCAGAAAACCGCTCCAGAGGCGTGGTGAGCGGGAGCCCGGGACTTCGCTCCCCGCCACCGGGATCCCGGAGCCAAGTCCTCGCAGCGGTTCCCCGCGAGCCGGGGGCGCGCGCCGCGCGGGGAATCCGGGGGCGCCGGGCGCCGAGTTCGGAGCTTGGCGTGCCCCGCAGTCCGAGGGAGGAAGGCAGCCGCTCTCGCCCCCAACTCACCTGCTGATCAGAACCACTTCCATCTACCCTCCGGCCTCAGGCCCCGGAGGCGTTCGCGGAGTCCTCCACGGTCCACGGTTTCCCGTGAAAGAGAAGGACGGGTAAAGGGGCCGGGGAACGGGATGCGAGGTCACCAGGGTCTCTTCCCTGGCCCGGCGCGGTCGTGGGGGTGGGGGCCGGAGGGTGCACACCTGCTCGTCTCCGCCCCACTCAGCCGCGGGGAGCCGCGCGCAGGCCCCTGGCCGCGGGCATCCGGGACGCGGCGAGGGCAGGGCACCCTGCAAGGGCTGCCGGCGGAAACTTTAAGTCCTCTCGCTGCAACTCCGTGGGAAGGACCCCCTCCCTGCGGCGCAGGCCGCGCCTCTCCGGGCTCTGTCCCCGGCGCCCCGGCCCGGCCCCTCGCGGCCCCCGGGTGCAAGCGGCGGCGGCGGCGGCGGCGGCGCAGCATCTCCTCGCCCGGGCGCGCGGCAGCCTCTGGTCCCCGGCGCGCACGGCTGGCCCGGCGCGCGGCCCCTCCCGGCGGGCGGGCGGGCGGGCGCGGAGCAGCCGGCGCCTCTCTGCTGCCTCTGGCGGCCGTGGCCGCCGCGAGCGGAGCCCATCCGGCTGCGGGCGCCGGGGCGCCGGCTCCTCCTCCGCGCGCTCCTCTCCCCGCCCCCCTCCTCCCATCCCTCCCTCCCGCCCGCGCTCAGAGCACTCAATGTCGGAACGTTCCGAAGATGACGTCGGAGCGTTCTCGAATCCCGTGTCTCTCGGCTGCTGCTGCCGAAGGAACAGGGAAAAAGCAACAAGAAGGAAGAGCAATGGCGACACTGGATCGCAAAGTGCCCAGTCCGGAGGCGTTTCTGGGCAAACCCTGGTCCTCCTGGATCGACGCCGCCAAATTACACTGCTCCGACAGTAAGAACCCCACCGCCTCCTCCTCCCTTTATTATCCTGTAACCTTTCCATTCACCTAGAGCCACTGGGAAAAAGTGTGTGTGTGAGAGAGAGAGTGGCCCCCGGTGTCCTCCATGCTTCTCCCTCTCTCTCTAAATAAATACACACAGAGACAGATCATCAGTGCACAGAGGGAGGCCCTGCTGCCAGGGCTGTCTGTCTGTCTGTCTGTGCCCGGCTCCCCGTGGCCGCCCGCGGGGTGGGCTTTCCACAGCCCCATGCTGTCTCCGTTTAAAAGGCGACTCTGTTGCTGCCTGCATAGTTTTTTTGGTACCTATCTGGGCCAGGTAGATGCAAATCCGGACTTGGGAGAAAACGTCGCATTGTCAATTTTGGAACGATTTTCATATCCAGTATTTATATCAATCTGTTTGCAAATAAACACTCTCCCTGCCCCCCATTGACTTTGGCTTTTTTCCCCCTTTTCCGCCTTTTTCCCTTATTTTCTTTCTTTTTTTTTTTTTCTTTTTTCATCTGCAGATGTAGATTTAGAAGAGGCTGGAAAAGAGGGTGGAAAAAGCAGGGAGGTTATGAGGCTTAATAAAGAAGGTAAGTGGAGCTACTGGCATTTTAGTGTTAGCATGTGTGGCAGAAATCTTCACAGGATTTCGACTATATTGTGAATTGTTCTGCTGGTTACAGAGTGACTAAGGCTTGTCAAAAATTGAGCACGCCCAGGTGTCTGCTGCTTGGTGTTAACTTCTTGCAAAGTATAAATACAACTGGGGGGGTAAAGAGGGGGAGACGGTGGAGGCAGAAGTTTACTGCACTTCAGTTGGAGTCCACGTTTGGACCTGCTGATGTCTATCTGCCATTCGCATTTGCAGCATCATTGCCAAAGGTGGTGGTGGTGGTGGGGGGGTGTCAAAATCGGTGAAATGAGGAGCGGGGCTTCCCTCACAAGCATCCCAGCCTTTCTTGTGGGTAAATACACAACAGTTTCATGAACCTCACGTGGTCAGGTATTCCCGCAGCTACTTCTCCGCTCTCCACGGAAAACCATTGGACATGCGAACCTTTGTAGCAAGTTACATTCGCCCACCTTGTGTTGGGTCACAGATCGTTGTGTGGCACGGTTAGGGGCATCTGTGTGTGCCGCCCCCCCCCCACCCGACCCGTTGCCCCTCTCTGTTTCCCCAGCCTGGAAATGCAGTACTTGAAATGGCACACAGTGAGTAGATAGGTTATCCTAGACTGAGGCAGGCGAGGGAAGCCACAACCTGCTGGAACTGGGCATTAAGCACACATGGTCATCATAAATAAATCATGTCCTGTTCATGTTTGCAAGCCTGCCATATGTAACTCTGGCCGATGGGTCCACGCGGAGCAAATCCAGAGGCCACTTTCTGCTGAACAAATGGACGGGTTCATCTGAATTGTGATTTACTAACTGGTGTCTTATAAACCTGGTTGGCTGAAATTGGGGGTGGGAGGATGGCTCAAAGGGCCAGAAGGGGTTGGTGGGAAGTGTTGAAAGAGTTTAGCCGTAACTAGGCCACAGGAGTGTTGCTCATCCCAAATGAATGGAGGAAAGGCCATTCCATTCCAAAGAATCGTCTCCCTCAGAAACCAGGATGTCATCCTCGAAGGCAGCCAAAACCTGCTTAGAAAGACAGCACTTATTTTGTGGGGCGACACCTATGACAGTTGGTTTTCTGTGCCTGATCATTTCCTGGCCATCCAGTGAGAGGAAAATGTGTGCTTCAGAAAAAATAACATGGAGGTTAAAATGCATGCCTATTCAAGGACAGATCTCTAGCATAGTGGTTCTGCTAATTAAGCACTTTGATTGGGAAGGAAACCTTATTCTAAAGATGTTGCCTCTAAATATCTTACTGTGATCTTAACATATCCTTAGGATGCGCAAGGGAGTAAAGTCAAGTGGACAGCTCACAAATGGCAGCTTATTTACGCTAAATGTTCATGAGTGTTGGCAATGGGAAGTATCACTAGAGATTGTTTTTCTTCGGAAACTTTTGAAATCTTTAAAAGCTAATGGACTCAGTTGTCAGGCCACTGGCAATGGAAAGGTTTCCATGAAGGAAGATGAAGTTGTGAAAACGTTTAGATTAAAGTTGAGTAAACGTTTTGGTATGGCACAGCATGGGCACCTCTTGGGCCTGGTGATCGATCAGGACTATAACACAAAACTCTCATTCTGCACCCTCCTCCCTGCTTCTATGTCAAGAGACTTGTTCTCAGGTTCTCTTTGCCTCATGAGAAATGGATTCTTTAAAGGAGAAAGGAAAGTCTCTCTTTTCCTCGGAATTCACAAGTGGTACATTCTGCTCATTATATCCTTTGTCTGTAAAGGTACAAAGACTTAGCTCCCAATTATATGTATTTACATTAGGGACACCGCTGTTCAGTGTAACATGCAATTGCTGAGTGCACCCAACAGCCATGTATGGACTGAAATCTCTTTGTTCATGGGCCTGGTGGAGCAGACTTGGGTTAGCTATTCCTGAAGGTCTTCCTGGTATATGCACACCATTTTCTTTACAGGTAGAGTACACATAAACTAAATATATACCCCACCACCACCACCACCACCATGGTGAGGAATTTAAGGGTTGAGCTGGGACTTAGTCGGGTTGTTTGGTTGCCAGGATCTCCAGAAATACTGGTTGCATTAGTCTTGTCATGGTCTTTATTGTTGGAGTCATCATGTTGGTGGTCTCAGGATGGATACCAGTTTGTGGATGGGTCTCTGCAGGACACAAAGTGACCTCGGTGTGATTCTGTTTATCTACGTGTGTGAGCAAACATAGATGACAATAGCACGCAGGTCTTGAGAAGAAATTTGGGTTTTAATAGCAATGAATAAATAGCAATTGAGAATGAAAAGGATATAATCCAGATTTTGATATGATTTTTATTGCGATAAAATAAATATAATATAAAATTTACAGTTTTAACTATTTTTAAGTATACAATTCAATGGTACTAAGTACATGGACAATGTTGTATAATAATTACCACTATTCATTTCCCAGACTTTGTTATTCCAACCATAAATCCTATACTTGTGATACAGTAACTCCCATTTCCCCTCTCCCCCTCAGCCCTGGTAATCTCTACTCTATTTTCTGTCTCCA
Source organism: Murina feae (assembly GCA_004026665.1). Lineage (NCBI taxonomy): Eukaryota > Metazoa > Chordata > Mammalia > Chiroptera > Vespertilionidae > Murina > Murina feae. Next base: position 8,534 of record PVJC01031662.1, on the reverse strand, counting down.
TCAAGTTGCCTATTCTAAATACCATGTATAATTACATATATACATGTATATATCATGTAATAAGTGTCCCTTTGTGACATACTTATTTCACTTAGCATAATGTTTTCATGGTTCATTCATGTTGCAGCATGTGTCAGAATTTCATTCCTTTTTATGGCTGAATAATGTTCCATTGTGTGTATATACCATATTTTGTTTAGCCATCTATCTTTTGATGATTTGACTTGTTTCCATCTTATAATAGTGAATAATGTTGCTGTGAGCATTGTTGTGATATATTTTTTCTAGATTAAGTTCATAGAAGGAAGGACTTGCAGACTTCTAAAATAACCTGATTATTGTAACAGTTCCTTCTCCGTTCCTCATTGCTTTTGTGCTTCAGTTCTTCACCTACCTCAGTAGAAAGTGTTAGCTGAAGGCCTTGAAATCTCTGTAATAAAGTCTTTACATCCTTGTTACTGTTTCATCCAAAGTTGACTAAAATGATAGTCAAGATGAATTTGAAAAATACTTTTGAACCTTGTCAACTCATCACCTGAGTTCGGAAGGTGTTGCTGATTCCAGGCTTGGATGTGGTCAGACGGGGTTATATCGAGGGCAGCCTGGCCTGGTGAAAGGAGCAGGAGAGAGGGATTGAGTCAGCTTCCTAGGTTCCCCCATATGACCTTGGGAACATCACTTCCCTTCTATGGGCCTGTTCTCTCACATGAAAAGTAAGGAAGTGGAATTAAACGTGCTCTGCGGTCCCTTTGAGACCTCTGGACCTAAGTTTCTCTGCTGAATGTGCCTACACTTCAGATATAGTCATACCAGACAGGCTGTCTTCAGAAGAAGAAAAAAACTTAAAAAAAAATCAAGGCCTCACATTAAAAACATTTTAACCTACTACATACTGGGTTTATTTTCTCATTTTATAATCTCTTGGTGGCAAAAATCACTGCATCTCATACACAAGCATATTCTGCTGCAAATAGTTTGTGAATGGTATGTGACCTTTAGGCCTTCGGAATGATTGAGGGTTTGAGTCCAGAACCCAGGATGATGTCTTCCCCTCGGTGGAGAGTGAGCTGACCTAGGTCAGCTTGGCTCACTTAGGCACTTAAATTTCCTGAGAAGAGAGGGTCTCAGAAACCTTGTTAGCCTAACCTAAGATAAGAAATGCACTTATGATAGAGAATTCAAGGAAGGCCATTCATCTAACCTTTTATAATAATTTTCTCTCTAGTTTTGTAGGTTTATCTGAAGACCCCCTTTTTTTCCCAAGCTAATTGGGAAAAAAGCTCTATGATTTAGAAAGACGTTCCCCTATTCTAATTGCCTCCCCTGAACTCCTTTTTGAATCCTCACTTGAGGATATGTTTACTGATTTGATAGAGAGATGAAGAGACATGGAGAGAGAAACATCAGTGTGAGAGAAACATTGATCAGTTGCCTCCCACTGTGTCCCAAACCAGGGACTGAACCTGCAACTCAGGTGTGTGCCCTAACCCGTAATCGATCCCACAACCTTTTAGTGTACAAGGTCTTAGTCTCCAACCAATGAGCAACCCAGCCAGGGTTTTTTTTTTTTTTCAAGAATGTCAATTTATGAGTAAGGAGCAGGGTGCATAGGGCTCATAAGTGTCCTGGACTATATAACACAGGTAATAGCAGGGTTGTTGTGAGGATTAACTGAGATAATGCAGAAGGGCTTAGCACATGGTAACACTTAATGAATGTTTGCCTTTATTCTTTTTTTATGTTATTATGATTATCACCTTCATTTATTAATGAAGCTAGTTCTAGGAACCTTTATTATTATAATTAATTGGGATTTTTAATCAGTGATGAATGGAAAAGATAGAATTTATCAGAAATTGCATTTTTAGAGTTAATCATATTGTAATTTCATAAAGGTAATGATTTTTTAAAAACCAATTTTAATGGCGTGCAGTTCATATGTAGTCATCGGTGAGTTTTATCAAGAGCTAGAGAAAATACTTAGGCAGTTGTGGGCCTGCGGCTATGAGCAGTTTACAAAATCTTTCCAGGTCCGGGAGGCGTAAAATAATTTTTTAAATGATCAATAAATTGTTTTGTCTGATCACCAAGAAAAGAAAATCCTTCATAGATTTTTGTTTGGTTCTTTTTGAAATCTATACTAGTTACTACGGGCATTTGTCTGTGTTTTAATGTTCCCAGATGTTTTGACTTGATGTAGGTAAACTTGTGGAATGCTTCCAATTTGAAAACTGTTCTGGAGCCAATAAGATCTTGCTGTGACTCTAAGAGTTTGCTTTCCTCCTGAGATGCTGGTGGAATTGGGCTGGAACACTGGATGAAGCAGGGATTGTGGGAACACTTTCAGCTCAGGTTCAGGAGTCTTGCAGTTATGGCTGGATGGGAGCAAATTGGAGGAAAAGATGGCAACTGAGTAGTAAGAATGAAGTGCTCTTAGAATCCAAGCTAGGGGAGCCAGCGACAAGTGGTGGAGATTTATGGGAAGCTGCGAGGGCTTCCCTTTATCGTTACACAGGCAACTCCGTTATCTATGCTAATAGAAGATGGGGAGACACCAAGTCCACAGATGACACAGATAAACCTCATTTCACCATTAATTTCAACTTCTTTTCCCATTAAGCCTACCTTCCTCCCCTTTTGCTAACAAGCCGCAACATTTGTTCACTTTGACGTCTCATTATCATCTCTCTTCTCTCGCCCAGTGTTTGGGATGGAAGGATGGAGAGATGCAGTGGCCTAACAGTGGTGGGGAGGGAAGGTAAAAAGGAGAAGTAAGGGCTTGGAAAATGAATGCGCTTTATGGTTGCATCCAGCTGTGGAGAAGGAGGAGTGCCATGGCCAAGAAAGAAAGGGTTTTTTCAAAACCATCTAGTTTTGAAAATATAAAGCGTTAAACGGGTCTCTCTTTACACACAGGTATTTCCTTGCGCCTGGGTTCTTGTGTGGAGAAAATGGGGCTCTGGCCCCTTCCAAAACAGGAAGTTAGGCAGGTTGGCCACACCCTGGGACACTGTATGTGATGTGTTGGGTTCTCATCAGACCTCGTTCTACAAGAATAATTGTTTTATCTCTAGAAGATGTAGACTGTTACACACACCACTCACTTAAGTGCTTCTTATTTTGTAAATAAAGTTCACATGTTACAAAATTCTAAAGGGTAGTGATCCATATCAGTGCATAAGGTACTGCCACTCTTTCTGGTGCCTGCATAGTGGAACGATCATTGAGGCCTCTGCGTGTCTTGCGTGGGTTTGAATACCCGCTCCTGCTTTCTTGGCCTCTGTCATGCTTTGAGACAGTGTCTCACCACTGGGCTAGGCCCGCACTGGGCTAGGCCCGGGCACAGCAACAAAACAGCGTAGTCTCTGCCTCGCGGCACTTCCACCCTAGCTGCAAAGGCAGGCATTGGGAAGTCCTGGCGTCGCCCTGGCCTGTTTTTCTCAGTGGTTAGAGCTTCGGCCCTTGGACAGAAGGGTCACGGGTTCAATCCCCAGTCAAAGGCATGCACCTTGGTTGCAGCTTCAATCCCCAGCCCCGGTCAGGGCACGAGCAGGATTCCAATCAATGTGTCTCTCCCATCGATTCTCTCTCTCTCTCCCCCTCACTCTTTCCTTCCACTCTTTCTAAAAACAGTGTGTGTGTTGGGGGGTGGGATGGGGGCTGGGGGGAGGGATATCCTCACTCTTCAGGTGAAGATTAAAAAAAAAAAAAAAGTCCTGGCATCTGGACAGTACTCTGAAAGGGGAAGTGGGGTGTTATTAGAAGGCGTGGCAGGAGGACCTAACTTGTTAGGGGCTCAGTGAAGCCTTCCTGAGGAAATGTTATTTACACTGAAACCTGCAGGATGAATGGAAGGTATCTGTGTGCAGAGCTGGGCAGGTGGGAATTAAAGGAAACAGCATGTGTGAAGGCCCAAAGGGTGAGAGAACATGGAATGTTCTAGAAACTAGACGATGTGTGCTTAGAGTGAATATAGCAAAGCAGAGAGAGCAGTATAAACGTGCCAGGCGTGGCATGGCTGCTTTGTGGTGGGGGTTGCCCTGTGCAGGGTGAGATGTTTAGCAGCATCCCTAGTCTCTACCCATGGATTCCAAAGGCCCCTCCCCCAATATGAAACAACCACAAATGTGTCCATACATTGCTAAGACCCTCTCAGCGAGCAAAGGGACCCTAATATAGAATCACTGGTATAAGGTGAGGCTGGAAAAGCAAGAACACAAGAAAAATACACTAAAATATTCATGGAAATATTCTGCAACTATCTGTCTATGTCTTAGGCTACATTCCAGGTGGGTTGGCCCTATTGAGTGCTCAGCAGACATATACAAAGCTGTGACTGTCCCCTGGTGCTGGGCTGCATTTGGGAGGAGAGAGAGAAAGAGAGAGAGCGAGAGAGAGCGAGAGAGAGCGAGAGAGAGAGAGAGAGAGAGAGCGCATTCCCGAAAGAACTGTCCTCCGAAGGTTTGCCAGGTGACTCCTCCAAACCTTCAGCTCTATTCTGCAGAAAATGGGGACAGTAGTGAGCTTCAGGTTCTAATTCTGAGTGGCCCATCCTCCCTCGCTGTGCGTAGAGGAGACCCGGAAGCATTGATTCTGATAATGATGCCATTTATTATACAGTGGCCCCTGATGTCACGAGTACCACATGGTGAATCATTAAGGATTTCAATTTAAAGTAAGGCTGGAAATGCTATTGGCATTCTGTGCAGTGTGATTACCCCTGGGCCTCGTCTGTAGTGGGGGTGCACATGACGGAGCAAAGCGGCTGGTTTCAGGGTTCCTACATTACCGATTAGAGAATAGGAAGGGCAGAGGAGTGTCTGATTCCTGGGGCTCCTGACCTGTGCCACGTGGTCCAGGGCATTACTTAGGGCTGCATGGCCGTGTTCACACAAGGCCGGGGTTCGCAGAGCCTTGCTGTCTCTGCTTCCGAATTAATTTAGGAAAGTTAGGCAGACTCGGTGACTGTGTGGGAACCTGTGTACATTGTGTTTATATCTTTTGGGCTAACCTTTTGTTCATGGTGTTTTGCTTAATTCCTGACATCCTTCAGATGTAGACATAAACGTATTAGCAGACACACTGAGATCCTGTCTGGTCAAATCCCTTTCGTCCTAGGACCCCAAGTTCTGAGGTGGCCCAGTGTCACACCTGGAAACTACAGTCCTTTAGTGACTGCATTTAGAGCGATGTCACCAAGATGGTGATGTAGGTCATTCCTGAATTTGCTCTTCCTCACAAAAAAAAGAACAGCTAACAATTATTTACAGACTGAGAAAACCCTAGAATAAGGAGGAGAGGCTGAAGCACCCCACCCCAGACCACAGAGACAGAGACAGACGGCATTTGGAGGGTAAGAGGAGCAGCCACACACTGACCGCTGCCGCTGCCCCTGCCTGAGGCCTCGCAGCACCACACTGCCAGATCTCCCCTCGGCCTGTAGTTCGTCCAGCGGCAAAAGAGAGCCCAAGGGGGAGCCTCCAGGATGTGGGGTGCTCCTTTCGAGTCCACACTTGGTCTTGCCTCAGAGGGCCCCAGGGCAGGGGGGGTGGGGGGGTAGAGTCAGCTGGACTGGACCACAGGAGTCTGCTTGTGACTGAAGTGATCAAATGGAGCTGTGATGGAGAGGGAGCGGGTTGGCCAAGGGTTGGGCTTTGTTTTGAGTTGAAGAAACTGAATGTCAAAAGCTAGCTTTCCCCATCACCATCACACGTAAATAAACAAATAGATAAAGGAAAAGGATTTCCATGTCTTTCTCTCCTAAAACGCTTGGTGTGATGTCCTGCCGCTGGTGGGCTCCCGGCCGAGGCCCTTTGGCTGGTTCTTTCCTGCTCCTCTGTGGTGAGCTCAGATTGGCCGCTTCAGCCACAGGGACCTGGATTTGGACCCTGAGGCTCTTCGACTAACGATGAGAACCCAGGAAATCTCTTCCTGCAAGTGGGCTGAGGCAGAGGATGCTTGCCATTCAGGAGCTAGACATGATTCAGCCAGTTCCCTCAGTAAAGCTGGAATTCTGCTCTGGAGAAAGCTTTTGTTTTGATGTAGATGCGTTATCCTTATACCTGTGGTTCCATAACACAATTCTGCTTGCCAATTTTAGGGATCAGGTACTTAAAGAAAAAAATAAAAGGAAACCAAGTAAATACTCTCTAGGGCAGGACAAAGCGACACTAGGTCACCATAGTGGGGAAGAGAAAAGGGCTTGGTGATGGGCTCTTTCAACCTAGGTACCTGCTCTGTGAAGTTAATTGTGGTTCTCAGGACATTAACAGAGCAAGGGGCCAGGGTTGCTGTGTGACCCTAACACAGTAACTACAATTTACCAGTCGGTCATGGAGTCTTGGGCCAAGTTGGGGAGACAGGATACCTAAACTGATGACACCATCCAGGGTATGGAACATGGTTGAGACACATTCCTAGATTGGTCCTATCAGACCAAGATGGCGTCTGCCTCTTTTTTAAAGAGCAAATACTGTATGATTCCACTTAAATGAGGTTCCTAGAATAGTGAAATTCATAGAGACAGAGGGTCAAATGGTAATTGTCAAGGTCTGGGGGAGTGGGAAGTGGAGAATTGGTGTTCGATCGGTACAGAGTTCTAGTTGGGAAAGATGAAAAAGTGCTGCAGATGGATGCACTATAAAAATGGTGGAAAGTATACAGTTTTATGTCTATTTTACCACAAAGTGCACTGACATTGCAGGCTTGGAAGCTTGATGGAGCATTATTTAAATCTTGACTCAGCCGTTTACTACCTGTGTAGTGAGAAGTAAGAAGAGACAACTTTTCTGAGCCTCAGTTTCCTCCGTTTTAGAATAGTGTTAGTAGTAGCTGTCGGTGGAAATAGTAGCTGTCGGTGGAAATAGTAGCTGTCAGATAAATGGGGTGCTATCTGGCACAGAGTAGGTGCTCAGAAATGTGAGCTTTTGTTATGACGATTGTTACTTTTACCAGGCACTGGGTTCCCCTTCCCTTAGGAGAGCTGCCACTTTCAGGGGTCAGAGGACACCATTCCTGCTCCAGGACTATGCCTGCGTGTGACTAAGCATCTTTGGTCAACATTTTGTCCCTGGTTCCTTTAGGATGCCAGGAGTAAGAACAAAAGGAGTGGGACCCCAGGTCCCTGTGCAATTAGCAAGAGTGAATCGTTTCCGTTTTCCAACGCGTACTCATGCGGGTAGCACCTGAGGCTGCAGTCATGCTGAGTTAGGACTGGGGTTGGGCTCAGGAACAGGCGTTTTGAAGAGGCTCCCCAGGTGGCTCTGATGGTGACTGGACTTTAAGAGCCACTGTCCACTGGATACAGTAGTGACTCTCAACCCTGCCCACCTTGAGAATCCTTTGTGAAGCTTTTTTCTAAAAGCAGAGACACAGGGCCCACTCCTAGAGATTTGGATTCCATAGGCCCAGTGTAGGGGGTTCTGGGGAGCTGCTTGTGTGTTTTTAAAAATAAAAATCCTAGCTGCCGTTTACTGGGCAATGCCTAAGCACAGAGCTAAATGTGCATTTTCTCATTTAATCCTATGAGGCAATTCCTATTATCAACCTCATTTTAGAGACTAGGAAACTGAGGCTCAGAAAGGTTAAGGCATGTACCTAAGGGGATACAGCTGGGAGGACCTGAGATTTGACCCCAAAGGCAGGCTGATTCCAGAGGCTATCCTCTTAATGCCTGTCTCCTAATGTCATCTGAGGAGCAGGGTGGGGACTGAGGTGAGGCAGGTGGGGCACCCAGGACACACGTTTAAGGACATGCATGCACAGGCTCCTATGGGTGCTGCATGAGGGCCTCCTTAAATGTCGCACCCAGGGCACCTCACTTGCCTCAGCCAAGTCCCAGTCCTGCCTAGGACAGCAGGTTCTTTAAGCAAAATGGTTCCAGTTTCTCCCCCTCCTGTGCATAAGCCTGTGGCTGGCTGATAGGCCCCTGGTCTCCCCCTCAGTGAAATGCTTTCTCATCCCAGGGCTCCAGCGTTGGGTCAGAGTCCTGGCCTCAGGGAAATCTCGGGAGCCAACTCAAACTGTTCCTTTTTGGGAGAAGGTGTTAGCAAGGACGGTTGCCAAGCAACTCCAGGGGCATCTATCTACAGTGATGATTTCTCTCTTTTTCCCTTTTGAACATCTTCTAGGCCGCTTTTCAGTTTCCCTCTTGGCATTGGGATCGTTAGTGTTTTCATAAAAGGTGTGCTCCCGTGGATGATGGGATGGAGAGAGCTTGCCAATACCCGCAGCAGCTCAGACGGGTCCTTTCAAGGGCCTCGTGCACCTGCTAAGTGGGTGTGAAAGACCTTTCCCTTCTTCAGCCACAGCGATGCCCCACTTGTCACTGGCTCTGAGGGGCAGCGACAAAGAAGAGTCTTTGATCCAGATGCTAAGAAAGACACAGAAGGCATCTCCTACCTGCCATGGGGGATGTGGTCCTGCTGAGTTCATGGCTTTGGATTTAATCTTCTCTCCATTAACCAGTGCTCTTTGAATTTCCTATTCCATGATCTGGCTGGTCTGCAGGAGCTGGTGTTTCTCTCTCTCCCCCT
>PVJC01031661.1:0-20427 GCA_004026665.1 Murina feae | reverse complement strand
AGGCTTAAAATTAATTTTTCTGGAATGGGAGCCAGTCCCACTTTAAGAAGTCTCTAGTTTAGTTGAAAAAATGGCAGGTGCTAAGATGCTTCTGTAACAGAACTAGAGAAAATTTAAAGATTGGTTGAACTAGTTTCCCCTCAAGTCATTGAGTTCACTTGTTTGGCCTTGTATTAGTGGAACTACATATGTAATTTTACAAAACAACATATGGAATATGTTGAGAGTATGAATGTGTGTGTGGGCTACAAGGACATCAGAGGAATTTTGCTTTAAAATATGTACTTTAATATAGATTGATACCATTGAATAGACTGTCCTGAAATTGTATTGCAGATGCCTGCTTTTAATAACTTTATTAAGTTTTCATAAATGATCTATGCATCATGCTTAACAAATTATCTAATTTTTATTGCAATGGAGTATCTTCAATTTCATTTAGTATATTTATTTAAAACATCTGTAATTGTGTAAGGAAAGATATCACATAAAAGGAAATCCATGTAGAATTGAACTGGCATGGCTTCTGAAATCATATTAAAATATCTACCTCTCCATTTATCTATTAACTCTTTTATCAGCCTCCCCAAATGAATTGATTCCTATTCTGTGAGAAGTACTGTTAGTACTGCTATGCTGCAAGATAGTTATTCAAAGAAAATATAACTGACTTATTCCTGTTAAATTTGGGTTGCAACAAATACTCAAAATCTACAAAACAATCAAAATGGTGGTAGACCAAAATGAGAAAAGATAAGCAGTTGCTGACTAATGTTAATACAGATTTTAACTATATTTTTCTATACAAACACTTAAATGCTTTGTAGCAGAGTTATTTTAGTTGTGCGATTCATTGTCTGTGGTTATCCTATATAATAGAAGCATAATATGCTAATTGGACTGGGCATCCTTCCAGACAACCTTCCAGACAAAGCAGGGGCTGCGAGGGAAGCCTGGGTCCCAGGTGCCAGAGGGAAGTCGGTGCCGGCACCTGGAGGAAGGAAGGCCTACTCTTGCACAAATTTCATGCATCGGGCCTCTAGTATAAATATATGTTGTATGTAATATATATATATATCCTTATTGAATTTGGGGGTGGGGACCTAATTCAGCCCATAACAAGAATCATGCCTATTATTATTCAATAGCAGTCGTTTTTGAACATATGACATTGTTTCACCTTCTTTAAAAGTAATAGAATACATTTGAGGCCATAGGGCATCTACATAGGTAAGTATAAATCTTGTTGGCATTTTAATTTTCTTCCTGGAAATCTTGTTTCCATGTGCAAGTCCTGAAGGTTCTGGGAGCTTTTTCATTATTGCTCTCCTTATGAAAGCAGCTGTTCAATGAACACGGCATATTTTGTTACCTCATCAAGAAGCAGAGGAAGATTATGTTATGATCAGGTTTTGTATGGCTATAGTCAATGCTTTCCTGATTGTCTGAGCCCCAGTGATTGATTTAATAGGTCTACTCCAGGGCAGTTACTCATCCCTGATATTTGTCCCACTCAAAGCTCCATGTTATTTATGTAAACAATGCTTTATATGCCTTCCATGAAGATAAATCCAAGTTGGCAGAACAGTGTAAGAGATGAGTGTTCCTCCCAATTGGGATTATGGTCACAGAATTTATCTACATCAACTTTCACGTTACTTCACTGGCAAATTGGGAGCTTTGGAGGATAAGAGGATAAGATAGGACTGGGAGAGTCTATTTTCTGCTCTGAGCATAGTATTTTACATAGTTTTTTCCCCAGAGGACTGTGCATCTAGGAAGACTTCAAAATACACACGAAGAGAAACAGGCTTGGGAACACATGATTTGTCTTTGAAAAATGAAAACACCTCTAAACCATGGGGAAAATCTTAAATCAGAGTCATTTAGATATACTCAGAACTTGGAGAAGACTGTTGTGTGTAATGAGTTATGCATTTTTAGCTTAGGCCAGAGGTTCTTTTCTTCTTCTATATGAGAGCACATGAGTCTATGTGTTCTTTGCACTTGTGATTGTTGGAAGATTAAAAGTTGACAATGTGATTTCTGATTTGAAAATGATGGAGTGATGTCTATGAATTTTCCCCATTTATAAGAAATCAACCAAATGCCAAAAAAAGAATGAGGAGTAAAAAGTAATGCAAACCCGCTTTGGCCACTGTGGCTTATTTGGTTGGGTGTCATCCTATGCACCGAGAGGTCCCAGGTTTGATTCCCTGGTCAGGGCACATGCCTGGTTGTGGGCTCAATCCCCAGTAGGGGGCATACAGGAGGCAGCTGATGTATATTTCTCTGTCTATTTCCCTCTCCCTTCCTCTCTCTCTCAAATCAATAAAAACGTTTTTTTTTAAAGTAATGCAAACTTGATTTCTGATAGAACTGGAAGATACCTTAAACCTCAAACAATAATGACAAAGAAGGCAAAATGGAGCTGGCAAAAGCAAGAAAGTCCAACCGGCACCAATGGATATGTGAAGAGAAGACTCATTGTTTGACAACACTCTGCAAAAGCTCAACACAAATCTTTCAAATAAGTATGCTACACTTAAATGTTCAAGTGCATTTTATCTTATCTAATAAAAGAGAAACATGCAAATGTACCTCCACTACATCCACAAGCCACGCCCACCAGCCAATCAGGAGCGAGTATGCAAATAAACCCAACCAAGATGGCAGCAGCCACGGAGTTGGAGGGTGCAGGAGGCTTGGTTGCCCCTGGCGATGGAAGAAGCCAAGCTTCCCACCTGCCCTGGCCAGCTGTGGGCTCTGCTCAAGGCTACAAAGTTTCAATTAAGGAAGATAAATAAATCCCAGAAACCTGCTTCTAGCCGGTGTGACCTCTGCTCAAGGAGGAGCTGGGAGCCTCGGTTGCCAGGAACTGTGGCCAGCAGGTAAACAGCCATCAGCCCTTCACCCAGGATGGCCAGGCAACCCAGTAGGTACCCTTACCCAATGGGGGCATAGTTGGCCTGCAAACCACCACAGGCCCCTTACCCAGGCCATCCCACGCCCCAAGGGAACCCCCACCCTGATCCAGGACACCCTTTAGGGCAAACCAGCTGGCTCCTAGGCCTCTATCTATACTAATAAAAGTGTAATGCACTAATTAGACTGGGAGACCTTCCAGGAGACCTTCCAGACATTATTCTGGACAAAGCCATAGTGGCGGGGCTGAGGCAGAGGCAGTTAGAGGCCAAGGGGGGAGAGCAGTAGTGGGTGATCAGGCTGGTTGGGCGGCGAGGCTGTTGGGGGTAAGAAGACCAGCAGGGGTGCAGTTGGGGGCAAGCAAGCTATCAGTGAGGGTCAGTTGGAGGTGATCAGTGGGGGTGGGGGAAAGTTTGGAGTGATTAGGCCAGCAGGGATGCAGTTGGGGATGAGCAGGCCAGTAGGGAGAGAAGGTAGAGGTGAGCAGGTCAGCAGGGGGGACAGTTGAGGGTCATCAGGCTGGCAGGGAGGGCAGTAGGGGGCAAGCAGGCTGGTGGTGGGGGGCAGTTGGGGGCGAGCAGGCTGACAGCAGGGGCAGTTGGGGGTGAGCAGGCTGGCAGGCAGAGTGGTTAGGGGCAATCAGGCAGGCAGGCAGGCAGGTGAGCGGTTAGGAGCCAGGAGTCCTGGATTGCGAGAAGGACTTCTGACTGCCAGTTTAGGCCCAATCCCTGTAAATCAGCAGTAAGACATCCTTCTCGGGGTCCCAGATTGGAGAGGGTGCAGGCGGGGCTGAGGAACACCTCCTACCCTGTGCATGAATTTCATGCATGGGGCCACTAGTTTGTAATAATGAGAATAGGGAACATCTCTGGATGCTTGGAAATAAGGATTAATTGAAGATTGGCATTAAAAGTCTATAGTTGCAGAAAGTAACCTCTAATTATGGGGGAAAGAGGAGAAGGACACTTTATATTGTTAATAGTGCTGCAGTTTGTTAGCAGGGAAGATGTAAAAGCTAAAATAACTCTATCATATAGGCAACTCTGACATAAACAGAATTGCTAGGAGCCTGCAACACAGCCTTATTCACTATTTCTCAAATGGCTAATGGGGAGGGGTGCTCATTTGAATGGTGAGTAATAATAATAACAGGAACCAGCATAGGCTCTAAACAAAGCTATTTCCAAGGTACAAAGAGGTGATGAAATAGGAAAAACAAATAGCAGATGAAGAACATTCACCAAGAAAAACATACCATGGAGGAGATAAAAATTATAGCCATATAATGATGGAGTGATGACTATGAATTTCCCCCTTTTATAAGAAATCATCCAAATGCCAAATAAGAGTGAGGAGTAAAAAGTAATGCAAACCTGCTCTGGCCATTGTGGTTCATTTGGTTGGGTGTCATCCTATGCACTGAGTGGTACCAGGTTCGATTCTCTGGTCAGGGCACATGCCTGGTCATTGAGAATTAAGTCATTAGCTCTTAATTAAGTCATTAAGAATTAGTAAAAGACCATAATATGAAAACCATAAATGACTATGTAAAGAACATAGTAGAAATATAAGAGGTCATGAAAGATGCCCCTCCAAATATACCCACCATCCTCTTCCACCCTGATTTGTGCCCCAGGAAGCTGACCTCTGGACTACTTCAAAAGGCTCCCTTTTACAGCTTCTAGTCGGGCATGGCCAACTGAGGGTACCAATAGAAGAACAGAGGAGTAGGACAAGGTATCTATTTCCCCTAAGGATCATGCTGGACTGGCCAGGTCCCTTGACTAAGTAAGGAGCTCCTTTAAGATGGCTCTCTTCGGGTCCAGTTACCACTTTCCCCTGTTGCCCCTTCAAGACCTACAGGTGGTTGTTACTGAAGGAGTACTGCACTACCCTTAAGGGTTCCCTACATTCTGCCTTCACCTTTGTAAACAATCCCTTTATTAATTTTCTTCTATTTGCATGTGCCATCTCTTTTCTGCAAGATGATAAGATGATAAAACTGGCAAAGCTCAGCAACCAAGTAGAAGGGGAAAACTGAACAGAAATGTACCAGATAGTAAGCAGCACAGAGGAAAATAGATTCTTCTGAAAACACAGGCACAGTTAAAAGTAGAAATTAGAAGAAATTAAAATAAATATAGTTTTAAAAGGCAAGAGAGAAAATAATAGATGTGAAGATGGGCAAATCAGTGTCATAGACAAAAAGAACTAAAATAATGCAATCAAGCAAATATTTTAAGATATAATTCAAGATGACTTACTAGAAATAAAAGACTTAAATCTAGAGATGGGATGAATTTGCCATATGAAAGGGAAAATATAATACAGAATTATCAACACCAAAACAGGTTGGCTTAGTTTCTAAGCATTCAATTATATCCTTATCCACCACCTGCCTCCCTATCTGAGCAGTTGACTGCTATCTGAGCAGTTAAGCTGGTAACACTTTTTTTTTCAGCTTTTTATCAAGAGATCCCTGCAACCTTTTACATTTCCTACTTTCCCACAGAATTCTTTTCTGCTACTATTGGCTCCAAACCTGTGGCTCTTGGTGTGCATGTCTTTTGAGATTCTCTTTTATTTTGGTCCACAAAGATTTTTATTTTACTAGTGAGTGTAGCTAAGTTGGTCCTTTTTGGGGGGTAGATTAAATTTTTTAACTTTATTTTTATTGTTGTCACTATTACAATTTCTTCACTTCTCCCCTTTGCCCACCTCTACCCAGCCTCTGTACCTTCTTCCCTGTGGCCATCACCACACTGTTATCTATGGGTTATATTTTATCCATCTTTGCTATATACAGAGAAAGGACAGAAGGAGTATGTCAATGAATGAATCAATTCTTAATCCTAAATGGATCTACCCACTATCTACTTAGTGGTTAAAGAATATAGAGAACTATCTGAATATTTAAATATTTATACTTACTGAACTTAAGAGCTGCTTTACTCTGACTGTTGGTTTCCATTGGGTATTGTGTATCCTCAGTCACTTGTGTAATTGCTATTAAAATAAAAATTACTATTCACAATAATAATATGAAGTTCCTCTAACTTGGCAAATTTTACACTGTTTCATATGTTGGAAATCTTGGTACTTGTTATGTGGGGGAAGTGATGAATTGAGGTAATGAGCTTAAAGGGAATAAAAGTATTGTTCTGAATTTTGCTTCAAAAATAACACAACTTTAGTAATAGAGGATAGCAGAAATGTGGCTAAAAGGTAGCACACATGGCAAGTACTTAATATTTTTGGTGAATAAAGATTCTGTATGAATTAGCAAAGTAAGTCTGCCCAAGATTCTTAAGTTCGGCACAATAGCAGAAGTACAATGATGATAAAAAGGTTGTTGCATATTCCCTCCCTCTCTGCTCTCTACAGATCCTGCTAAACATCGACTATTACTTTCAGTTCCAGATGCCACACTTTAAAAGGAACAAATCTGGACATTATCTGAGGAGAGAAATAAAAATGTTAAAAGTTTTGAAAGCAATTATGAATAGGGAACACTTTAAGCAACTGAACTTTGAAGGATTTCATAAGTATCTCCAAATAATTTAAAAATATATGTGATAGGAAAGATAAATCACATTGTGTGTGGTATAAGAAGACAAAACTAGAATGTATAGCTACATATTACATACTCTTATTCTATAAAATTAAAAAATGTTAGGAATTTTCTAAATATTAGATTTTTTAATATAAATTCAGTTGTCTTTTATTATAATGACTAGAGGCTCAGTACATGAAAATTCATGCACTCAATCGGGTGACGGTGCTGGCAGGTGAGCAGCTGGCCCCGTCCCTCATTGCCCCGCTGCCGCCACCACTGCTGGTCACCACCACCTTCAATCGCCATCCCCTCCCTCTGCCTGATGGCACCTACCTTGGCTGGCCTGGTGCCATCTTCCCACCAGCCCTGCCCCCTGCCTACCAGTTGTTCCCCATTTGGTTGATTTGCATATTAGATTTTTATTATATACTAGGGGCGGTGCACAAAAATTTGTGCACTCAGGGGGGGGGAATCCCTTAGCCCAGCCTATGCCCTCTCGCAGTCTGGGACCCCGCAGGGGATGTCCACCTGCTGGTGTGCCTGGCCAGCCTGAGGGGTTGATGGCTGTTTGCAGGCTGCCCAAGCCCTCCAGTGGGGACCCTCACCCTATGGGGGTGTGGCCAGCCTGGGTGAGGGGCTGAGGGCCATTTTCAGGCTGTCCACTGCTCCCATTGACCCAAGGTCCCAGCAAAGCTGGCTGGAATCAGGTTTCTGGGGTTTATTTATCTTCTATAATTGAAACTTTGTTGCCTTTAACGGAGGCCATAGCCGGCCTAGGCAGGCAGTTTCCTCCATTGCTGGTGCAACCAAAGTCTCCTGTTTGCTCTAGCTCCATGGCTGCCAGCCACCATCTTGGCTGGGTTAATCTGCATACAGTTGCTCTGATTGGCTGGTGGGCATGGCTTGGCTGGTGGGTGTGGCTTAGGTGTAAAGGAGTGAGGGTCAATTTGCATATTGCTTTTTTATTAGATTAGAGGATATTGGGATGGTTCAAGTGAATGATGATGGGTGTTATGTTAGATTTTACAATCAGTTGAAGATTGTATTGATAGCTTTTCCTTTGAGGTTCTACCATTTAACAAGTCACTAGACTCCTTCATTTTTACAAATCCTTGTCAACTCCATTTCCCCAGTCTGTACCAAATTCCATTTCATTCATTCTGCCTTTACAAATATTGTTCTATCTCACTTATGTCCCCATCACTATCTTTGCTTAGTTAACCTCTTCCTGTCTTTAAATCTCAGCTCTACTGTCACTTCTTGTTGAAAGCCTTCTTGGAGTTTTCTGTTACAAGTCTATCTTCCCACTAAGTCATAAGTTTCTTAAGGTAAAATAGTGTATATCCTATGAGTATAATCTCCCACTCCAAATACTGCTTGACACTATAGATGGATGGATGGATACATTAATTAGTGATTAAGATTTGTAGTATCATTTTAGCCTAATCAGAGAAAAAACATGTCAGAAGTTTTACAACCAAAGGCATATAAGAAGTGATCAATGTCAAGCATATTATTTTTGGGCCAGGAAGTAAAATAGCTGGAAAAACAACAGGATAGCAGAAAGGGAGAGAGAAAATATGTGCTTGTGAACAAATCATTTCATCTTTGTATATTAGTTATTTTCTGTGGTCAGTTCAATCCAAATATTCTTTGATTAGAACAATTTTGCATGATTCAATTTTATTTATAAGAGGCTAGAAAATCTACAAATTTCTACTTTACTGATATATATTTTTAATATATATTTTATTGATTTTTTACAGAGAGGAAGAGAGAGGAATAGTTAGAAACATCAATGGGAGGGAAACATCAATCAGCTGCCTCTTGCACACCTCCCACTGGGGATGTGCCCGAAACCCAGGTACATGCCTTTGACCGGAATCAAACCTGGGACCTTTCAGTCTGCAGGCCTATGCTCTATCCATTGAACCAAACCGGTTAGGGCTACTTTATTGATATATTTCTAAACTATTCCATTTAATAGCTTTACTTTTACAATATGAAAGGGCATCTACATTCTGTATTGGAAATATATGGGACAAGTTTCTGTAGAACCAAATACATCACTACTATGTTCTAGTTTGATAACTTTGCCCCTATGTAATCTTATGGATATGAAAGCATTTATAGGAAATACCAAGATAATTGTTTTATGAAGGGAAACTAGTATTCTCTTTTAAAAAGATAAAAAGAACCTTATAAATGCATGCTTGCAAAAAACAATTGAAGTCATTTTCCTGGCTGAAGACTAAATTATTGTACATTATAGTGTGCATGTCTATGATAAGTAGATTACGATAGATCATTCCAAAAGGAGGTGGAGGGAAGATTGCACTAACATTAGCTTCTCTGGTATTTGCAAGCTATAAATTTCTTTAAATGATAGATGTAAAGATGGAAGACAGATGGATAGAGGAAAAGAGAGAATCAGATATGTGATGAGTTAGTACTGCAGCCTGTGCTTCTGTGCTGTCTTATTACCACAGGCTAGCAGGCATCAAAGTCCCCACTCCCTCCCCCTGAAATTACCAATTTATATGAAAATTAAGATTACAAATTAAAGCTCGGCTATCCTGGAGTTTTCCAGTTCATCAGCCATCCAATAAAAATGATGTCAAGCCTGTATGCATAATTCCCAGAAGATTACTTTGTCCTTACAGCTAAGCCCTGTCCCTGATATGAAAGATCTCTATCCACTTTTATTGAAATAAAGAACTAACATCATAATCCCAATATTGAGGTATAATCTTCATTATCTCCTGACCCTCTTGAGGTTCTCCCAATCTATATTACTTCAGATTTGTTTATTTATAATCCTTATGTATTTACCTTTATTGAGATAGGATTAAAAACTGGGGGGAAAAAGCTCCAAAAAAATCCTTGTGATCTCATGATTGAGTTTCAATTCACCAACAATCAACTAATGTGTTACACTGAGGATTTTTTTTTAAATGGTTCTTAGAGTTGTATAGTCTAAGCTTGAAAAGGCATTAATTGGTCCCCTGAGTGTCCCCATTAAATGAATTATTTCCAATCTATCCTGGTTTCTGAAATGATGGCAGAATCCTCTTTTCCTATTTATTAAAAAGGGAGAAGGGATGTCTGAAAACATAAACACAGAATTGTCCGGAGTAACTTTTATCTGGTTTCTTGGGAACTTTTGATTCATACTTACAATTACTGGGAAACCATAATCTAACCTTTTATTCCCCCACAAGAGCCTCAATGGCCTTTGGCTATGCCCCAGGCGGTTAATTACTAAACTAGTCATTAATGCTGGTCAAGTTGATTTCTTGGAGATTATTGTTCATTTATTTATTTTTCATAGACAAAACACACTTTGTTCTGCACAAAGAATTAAGTAGTACTTGAGACACCTTTTCTCTTTTCCATTTCAAATACATAAACACCTATGGAAAACACATTTTATTGTGGTATTTTTATTTCCCAGATGAAAACTGGGTTTACAATGTTCTGGTTCTCATTGATAACCATGCTTTTGTACTTTAAATAGATTGTTGCTATTGTATTTGGAGAAACACATCTTCAGATATTTGATAAGTATTCTTAGTTATTTGTCCCTCTTAAATTTTTATGCAAGGAAATGTTGGGATACTATTATTTGGCTTTTAGATTTGAAAACAGAGTGGAACTAAAAGTACTTTACTATTGTATAAACCTGCCCTGTAGTGTTTTCTTCTTAAAATAGCATTCATTATTTGACTGAAAAGGACACTTGTTCTACCATAATTTGATACAAAGTGGGGTTTGGTATAATATTCTTTGGCTCCGTTATTACTCATCTGGGAACCTTTCCTATTCATTCACCCATGCTTTTACTTGAGCACCTGCAATTGCCTGCACATACTTAAGAGATAAATCAAAAGAGAATGGGGAACAGACTGGACAGACAGAAATAGCTTATAATTACTGAATAATCTTTTTGCATAAAATGATATTCAAATGTAAAATTCTGTATTGGAATTATTAGCCTTATTAAAATGTTTACTCTACAATTATAAGGGAAATAAATAGAACCAATGTTTATTGTACACCTAATATTTTTTGGATATTGGTCTGGGTAACTTACATGAAATTTCTTAACACATCAACTTTACAGCCCTACAATTAGTCCTATTTTATGGATGTAGACATTGGGACCTTAAGATTATTCTTAACTTGACATTGCAATATTTGAGCTTTTTATTCTAAAACAAAAACATTTCAGCATGATTTGTAAATGTTCTCACTCTTCAAGCTTGTGCTATACACTACTATTTCCAAATTACAGCTATTTTTTGCTTGACTAGGACTTGGAAAATTAAATGGAAGAAGAAAATGAGGTTAACATGTGCTTAGGGAAAAGAGGACATTAATGTGGGTGAAATGGGGGGGACAAGTAATGAAACACACAAAAAGAATGTACTAAAAATCATACAATATAATCACACATATAATTATATATACCGTTTCCCTGAAAGTAAGACATCCCCGAAAATAAGACCTACTCACAGTTTTGCCTCTTGCTGAAATATAAGGCTCCCCCCCAAAAATAAGACCTCTCCGATAATAAGGCCATTCAAGGACAATTTGCGCATGGAAATTAATAACTACATTGAAAATGCAGAGAAATTCAGCGTGGAAACTTTGTGAAACCTAAACTGCAAGAGGTTGTGATTTGGGTGAAGAATTCATGGGAGAAAATCACTGACAGTTGCATTGCAAATGCACTACAAGCAGGCTACCTTGACAAGAACTACTCATTTAAGGACAGTGCTATTGCTAAACATGAGAGATTTGGTCCACTGATTCTGAAAGAAATGGAGTCACAAGAAATTCACCAGGAAATTCAGGGTTTGGATTGTTATGATGTTCTAGAAGATGATGACATGACAGTCATTGAATAAATGAGTAAATGTACCACAGATTGTTGTACATGGAAATAATGGTGGTAACAAGAAATTCTTCATACTGTAGGATTCAGTTTGGTTGTGCTGGTTTGTGATGATAATTACTACCATACCGTATACAGGTAATAAATTTCCTTTTCTTTTGTTCAACAATAAATGTGTACTGTATTCTTCTTCATGGAAAAATAAGACATCCCCTGAAAATAAGACCTAGCACATCTTTGGGAGCAAAAATTAATATAAGACACTGTCTTATTTTCACGGAAACAGGGTAGGTATCAAATGATCACACATAAAATCCTATGGAAGTGCATTTATTTTATTTTCTAATTAACAGACTTTTTAAAGGGCAGGGCAGTTTTAAATTTACAGAACAATGAGCAGAAAGTTGAATTCCCCATGTCACCTCAATCTTCACCAAATATATGATTTATAATAAACACTTGTTATATCTTCCGAGTTTTTTGCTTCTTTTGACAAATTAATGTAAATTTAGAAAGTATTACCATTAAAAGAACGCCCTTGAAATTACTGCAATGAGAAATTCAATGCCTGGTCCTGGTCAGGGATTTTCATATGGCAGAATGCAAACCATCACCATTACCTGGTGGCTTGTTAAAAATAAGGACTCGGATTTTATAGATCTGAGCTGGGGTCAAAAAAACTGCATTTTTAACAAACATCTGGGTGATTTTGATGCAACAGGTCCATGAACAATACTGAGAAATCGTGGGCTAGAAATTCTTTCCCCTTATGGAAATCTCTCTTGGAAGTTTCCCTCACCATCTCTACCCACATAAAAATCTGATGCTCCAATTAAAACAACACCAAAAGGAGATTGTGTTCATTTTCATATTTTGTGTCAAATATCAGCATGGAAAGAATTCTTAGTGGTTGGGCCAATCTATGGATCAATGAACACAACAAATTGAGTGACAGTTAAATGTGAAATTTAAAAAATCTCATATACCGTAGATTTGTTTGGAGGTCAGCGAATAGGAAATAGTATTATATCAAAACATTTTAAATACTGTATATACATTTTTACACATTTTGATGAAATGTATCTGGAATTGTAATTGAATAGGTCATTGACCTTATGTGACACAATTCCAAAGATAAACAGGATGTGTGTATGTTTAAGAATAGGATTCTGAATTATTCCAAATTGTCCTAAAGGCTTGTCACAAGTGTGCTGGGACTGCGGTTCCAGAGTTGAAAGATGAACTTTAAGTACCTTTCTAGTCAGTGTGGTTCCTAGACTGGCAACATCAGCACTGCCTAGGAACTAGTTAGAAATGCAGACACTCAGACCTCATGGAACTGTCACTGAAACACAATCTGCATTTTTAACATGATCCCTCAGATGACTCATCTGCAAATAAAAAAACTGAGAAAACTTCCTTTCAGCTGTTTGAGTCCCGATCCTTTCCAAATGTTCCCTGCTTTGGACTAACTTCCAGGACTGCTCTACTTTTCCTACACATCCACACACCCCTTTATTCCATTTCGTACTTATCTCCAAAAGGGAGAAATCGCACACATTCTAACTAGGTAACTCATGGGCTTCATTTACAAGTTTTTCTCTTTTAGCCAAAGAAAACTTTATCTTAATGATTAATATTTCTGAACAATTTGCTGATAGACCTGAGCCCCCCCAGGAATTTCTTTAAAACTACAAGTAATGGAGGAATGTGGCTCCTCCTCAGCTAGAACAAAGGTATTCACCATCAACTATCTTACATTCTTGCTTCAAAGCCTTACTTTGGCTTCTCCAGGACTGTACGTAAGTAAACAGGCAATCCATTAAAAAACAACAATTTGTCCTATAGAAAAAGAACAATGCTATTACCAAAGGCAATGTCATAGGCTCCCACAATTTCAGTTACAGAAAGCTACTGCTGCTGCTAAATCAGTTAGTAACTAGAACCACTTGGGAACATGCTAGCTTATACCCTAAGCAATATTAGTATTATTGTTTATTTTACTTACATTATCTAAATAGGCACAATCCATAGTAGGTAGGTTGCTACAATTCTGCCTTCTCCTGGTATGAGACTTAGGGGAAAAGATATTATAGTAATAAAGAAAAACAGCCAATAGTTTTAGTAAATAACACTGCAAAAATCAGAAATCATTCCTTATTTTCTAATAACTCCAGTTCCTATCATCAAGTTACTAGAGACAGTAATGCGCCTGATGCTGGAGAGAAACCATTCAGGTAAGCTGAGGCTCCTCCTTCTGTTTCTCCATCTGCTAAGCTGTTAACATGAAGACATATTGACAAGGGCTCAAGGAGAACATGGAGTATTTCACCAGTGAGATTATGCTGCCCTAGAGACAGATGTTAGAAAGCTGTAATATTTAAAAATAAAGACATAAACACATGCTTGAGGGGAAGGAATAAAACAGTTTTAGAGTTGAGAGAGAAAATGAAAAAATAAAGATGGAAAGATAGATGAGAGCTTTGCATTGGCATAGGAAATGGCAAATCCTAATTGTGTAGGGAAAAAATTCAGGCAATCACTTGCTATTAGAAAGGCATTCTTAGAGTGCATTGTGGTAGATTTGTAAGAAGTGCTTAGCAGGGCTGATTATGATTACAGAGAACAGATTTATCTCTTGTCATCAGATGTCAGGGCTTTGACTTAAAACCATATATACCAGTTTTCATAAAAATGTAAACGTGAGAAATGTTACATACAATAAGTCACATTCAGTGAATACATACAATAAGTCACATTCAGTGAATGTGAAAACAACATTAAGTAATGATAACTCTTGCTGTGCTGGTGACTTTCACTGTAGAGGTCAAAGCACTTTGTCTTCACTTATTTTTACTGGAGAAAAATTGTAGACATCCAGGATTTTAATGGTGGATTACACAATATTACGAATGACATAAATTGCCATGCATTAAGTTAACATTTAACATTTTAGAGCAGCGGTTGCCAACCTTTCAGACCTCACGGACCACCAGTTGGAGACCACTGTTTTAGAACATTGGGTTCTCTTTTTTTGCTACAGTTTTCAGACCTTTATAAATAAAATGCAGAGTGGCAGGCCATTAGAAAACTGAAAGGAACTTTGGCTTTGAATTAAAATAGACTTGGGTTCAGATCCTAGATAGTCACTTCTTTCAGCTTCAGTTTCCTCCTCTACAAAACAGGCATAGTATACACCTCCTAAGGTTGCTGAGAGGCTTAAAGATATTATTAATAAAGGTCCTAGCATTGTACCTGAACAACATAGTTACTCAGTAAATGGCAAGTTATGTCATTATAAGAAAATAAAAATATATACTGACACAACCAAGCAAATTAGATATTACAATTGAATTACTGTTTGTCCCTTTCTTAAAATCTACAAGTTCTAACTACATAGAAACCTTTGCTGACCCCTTTTTTTCCCATTGGGAAGGAGGAGAGTACCTCCTCAAATAAAGAGAGGGTAATACAGAGGATGAGTTGCCAGAGAAAGGAAGAGGAAAGAGAAAGACAGAAGAGAAAGGGGCATGAAGCCCCACTTGATGATCCTAACTACCCCCTTAATGCATGAAAACTCAGGTAAATATAGCCCAAATGGAAAGCAGAGGAGCTTCAGTTTACCCTGCTACCAGTTTGGCCTTCTAGAAAGGGAGAACCTTGCAAGACAACCGCAGCCAACATAGCACTATAAGCAGAGTAAAACGGCAGCCTGGGGAGAGCAGACCAAGGGAGATTCTGCGACGGCAGGCCTGACTTCCTAGGATCCTATGCAGCAGGCTGTGTCCAGGTGCTCCGTCATGATCCCAGTAGTGAACATGGAAGGTTGCTGTTGAGAGTTGAGAGTGAGAAGCCATTGCTTGGGGTCCTTGTGAGATGCTGCAGAGCAGAGAAGCTAAGCCAGGATTCAGAGGACAGACGTGGCTGAGACACAAAGACCTAGGATGCTGTTGAGAAGAGGAAAAAGAGCAAGTGAACAAGGGAGGGTGACAGGCTCTGACCACTGAGAGAAAAAAATGCTGACTTAACAAAGTACAGACTAGCAGATCAACAGGTACCCAAAGCCAGTTTGAACGAGATCTCTCTCCATGAAAGCCGATGGGAATTCATATGACAGCACACAGATCCAAACATGGATCTGGGTGCTCTCTCCCCTTCCTGTCATGAGGACAAATGAATTTCTCCTGAAAAATTAAAAAATAAAAATAAAAATAAAAATAAAAATAAAAATAAAAATAAAAAAAGCCATGTCTGCCAGAAGAAAGGGGGAGGAGAGAGAACGCTGAAAGACTGACGCTACCTCAAAGACCCTATTTTAAACCTAAAGAAAACAAGACAGTTTTGCCTGTCATCTTCAAATCCTATTCCACTCCAAAAGCAATTTATTTCCATTCTAAAGGAATGAAAGGTCTTTTTAGTTCTTGAAAGCTACATAAAATGTGTGCAATTAAGTTATATTTTCTTTCTATGAAGTCTAGAGATGAAACCAAAATACCCATTATGTCCTTTTATTCGTAACTTTAAAGTGTCCTTCTTAGGAACTAGTACCTTATATCCATCCTATGATGTTCGGAAAGTATTAGTATTTAGAAATAGCATTATAGAATGTTTTTAGAAAGGCTTTTACTCTGGCTCTCTCAACCACTGCCATTCACAGAATTTTTAATATCCTGTCTTCCTTACCTCTTCTACCATAAAGCTCATTAGATTTTATACATTGAAGCATGGAGTACAGACTTTAGGATAAACCTCTGCTTTTATAATTTATCTCTGACAAAATTGGTATCTTAGTCATCCTAAATGTACATCATACACTGATTGAAAAGTGACATCGTTTGAGATTATAAATAATTCAACAAATTGTATCTATCTGATTAGTATTTCAAAACAATATTTTATGTCTTCCCAACTCACTCTTTATCTTCTTAGAGTGCAGTTGCATTTGAAATCTATGGTTTCTGGCATATCTGGGGTAAGGTTACACTACAAATTTACCAGACCTGTCAGTCTTTAACTTTTTTCCATATTTCATTATATCATTCCAGTTATAATTAGTTGTCTGGTAAAATTAAGAACAGTCTATTTCAGTGAGTGCTCATGTGAACATTTAACAACTTTTTGTTAAGATGACAGCTTAGCGACAGAAAGAATAAACCAGAAAGGGAGAGTTACTAAAGTAACCTTGGTTAACTCAATACTGCCAGCTCAATGGAAAATTCTAAGGTTTCAAATTTTTTCTTTTTTATGAATCATCAAAGTACTATTTCTTGTCAGGAGGTAAGCATCAGTTTAATGGCATTCTGCCACAAAGCATGTTTTGAACTGACCTGTCTTCGATGCTGTGGCTTCCTAGAAACTCTGCAGTTGAGTTGATTCAGCTGAATGCTTTGACACTCAGCTTGTCAGTGAAAGCTATTTTAATCATTAAGATGCAGCTCCCTTCCAAGACTGCAAACTGTTGCTGCTTATATGCAAAATTCTACCATTTGATTACTGTGGACAAGAAAGAACCTGGATGGTTACTATTCCTACAAATTTAAGAGCTAAATTTTCAGGATTTTATTCCTCACCATTGTGGAATCTCACTCAATATCTGAGTTTGCATCCCTGCTTTTCCATTTGCGATCTGTGTAGCATGAATCCCTCATTTGTAAAATAGAGTAGGAATACTTAACTACAGAGGGATATTATGCAGAATAAATTACACAGTTCATAGACAGTTCTTCAAATAGTACTTGTAACATAGTGAGTTCTCCTGTTACTAGTAAAATTTATTACCATTTTGTTTTGTTTTTAATCCTCACCCAAGGATATTTTTTTTCCATTGATTTTTAGAGCGAGTGGAAGGGAGAGGGAGAGACAGAGAGAAACATCGATATGAGACACATTGGTTGCCGCCAGCATGCCCTCTGCAACCGAGGTATGTGCCCTTGACCAGAATTGAACCCAGGACCCTTCAGTCTGCAGGCTGACACTCTATCAATGGAGCCAAACCAGCTAGGGCCTTTATTACCATTTTGTAGATGAAGTCACCCAGTCTCCTTCACCAGCTGCCCAACTCACCATCACTTCTAAGGTCAACTATCTCTGTTGCCACTCAAGAGAAGAGACAAAAGAAAATGAAAAGTTATTTCTTTCAGGACCTCTTTTTTCTGTAGGTGTTTGGAGCCTAGCTTCAAAGGAGAGAGCATCACAATTGTGGCAGGATTATACTTTTGTTATATTAACCCTTTTAAATTTTTTCCTATTTTCTTTCTTTACAGTAGCCTTTTCCCATACAGGCAGTTAATATATGTACCCGTAAACCCCTGTCGAATGGGATAAAGGAGAGGGATGATAATTAAAGCTTTAGAAGTTTGGGGGATTTTCAGAATGGGGGGGTTGTACATTTTGTACAATGGGATTCATTTATTTCTTCCAGCTTTAATGAGACATAAAGGTGGCAGAATCCATTTCCTATGCCCAGGTTTGTGCAAAAGCAGAAGACATGTGTCATGTGACTAAGCAAACATCCCAAATAGTCTCACAGAATTTTCTGTGACATGTGATAACCAGAAAGTACCAGAATGATCCTGTGCTCCTAGCGGGGCATGGAAGCAAAACTTTTCATAGTCCAGAGCATCGCGAGTGCATTTCCCATTGTGGCAGAGACTGTGCTGTGTGCTTACCAGGACTCATCCCTTTTCCTCCCGGCACAGAGCTAAGCTACATTTCTTAGTCTCCTCTGCAGTTAGTTTGGGAAATGGGACTGACTTTTAAAACCCATATGAACCTCTATGTGCATTCTCTCTCCTTATTTGCAAGCTGAACATATATGAACCAGTGAAGAATACATGATTCTAGAAAACAGCAGATCATTAAATCCAAAATTCCTAATGTGGGATCCATTAGTAGAATTTAGGAAAAATTCTGCATTTTCACCAACTTCCAGCTGAAATTTATAATTTCCTTGAATTGTGAATGTATAGACCAATGCACAATATTAACAATACTTAGGACTTTGCCACCAATTAAAATCAGATATTGTCATATTATATTACTATTTGGGGTATCTCAAAATATCATTTACACTCAAATTTTCTTGGAAATAACAGTCATTAGTAGACCCACTACTAGATTTTTTTTATTTCATATGCTAACGAAGAAGTACATTCATAACAGATTTATTTTAAAATGGTTTAATAACTATAGTTCAATAAAATTGTTTTCCTTTGTAATCCCATATGATTTTTATACCTTTTAAAACCAATTTTCTGAAAAGGGATCTTTAGTCTTCATCAGATTGCCAAAAAGGCTATGAACAAAACAAGAACATCTCTTCTAAATGGATTCCTAAATGACTTCATGAACAGTCCCTCTTTCTTACGTCACTCCATCTCTCCACCACATTGAAGGATGGTATGAAAAAACAAGCTCTTATTGTGTTAAGTTAGTGATATTTGGGGGTTATTTTTTAGAACAATTAACCTATGCAGACTAACACCCTTGCTACTGAAATGGCCCACACATGGTGGGGAGCACCTGAGACCTAAAGAGACCTCTGGATAGAAAGGACCAAAAGTCAACAGTGAGGACCAAACATTAGATGAGGCCAATGAAGATGTCTCAGCAGAAATCAACCTGGGAGAGTGATGCTCAGTACAAGACACAGCCTCCTTCAGCTTGAACCACCTACTAGGCTAAACAAATCGCTTTCAGCACTCATTCCAGGGCTGTCTTTGAGGAAGTCAGAATGTAACATCTTTGCTTTTTTCACAAATCACTGCCTCTAAAATGATGTAACTGGCTAACTGCTTTTAGTTTACCCAAGTCAACAACAGTTTCTCTGCCTCTTCAATTGCCTGGGATCATTGCTTCTTTCACAACCTTAGCAACATTAGCTCTCTAGATGGCTTCTTTTTACCTTTTAAAGTTGTGCTAATCGCTCTAGCGGGTTTGGTTCAGTGGACAGATTCTCAGCCTACAGGCAGAAGCGTGTACCTGGGTTGCAGTTTCCTCCCCAGCCTGGGCCCTGGTCAAGGTTCATGTAGGAGGCAACCAATCCATGTGTTTCTCTCACATCTAAGTTTCTCTCTGTCTTTCCCTATCTTTTCCACTCTCTCTAAAAGTCAATGGAAAAATAGCCTTGGGTGAGGATTAAAATTTTTTAAAAAATTGTGCTAATCTTCCATTTCACTAGCAACACAAGCAAAACAAACAAACAAACAAACAAAAAACAACCCTCAGATGTTAGGTTTAGCTCAGATAAAGGAACTCAAGTTCTCTCCTTGATTTGTGGCCTGAGAGACCTTTTTTGTCAAGCTGATGTATCAACATGAAAGGGTTGTCAGGTGGAGAACCTAAGTTTTGTTATGACAGTCAAGAACCAAATTGCTGAGATGGGATATATTCGACAATGCAGGTTTCACTGCATTCCTGAATTTGTATTTGTACACTGCACACTGAGATTTTTTTTTAAATTTTTTTTAATTTTTTACATTTTTTTAAATTACATAAAGCTTTACACAGATTAGTACATATATTTCTTTTTTCCCCCTGCCCTTCCGCCCGCCTCCCTTACCCCCCAGTGTTTTGTGTCCATTGGTTATGCTTAAATGCATACACAAAAGTCCCTTGGCTGATCTGTTACCCCCCACCCCCAACGTCCCTGTCCTTGTTGCTGTAATTTGACAGTCTGTTTGATGTTGCTCTGCCTCTGCATCTATTTTTGTTCACCAGTTTATAATGGTTACTATTATCCATAGATGAGTGAGGACATGTGGAATGACAAGTGCTGGAGAGGATGCGGAGAAAAAGGAACACTCGTGCACTGATGGTGGGAATGCAGACTGGTGCAGCCACTGTGGAGAACAGTATGGAGTTTCCTCAAAAAATTAAACATCGATCTCCCTTTTGACCCTGTGATCCCACTTCTGGGAATATATCCTAAGAAACCAGAAACACCAATCAGAAAGGACATATGCATCCCTATGTTCATAGCAGCACAATTTACCATAGCTAAAATATGGAAACAGCCTAAGTGCCCATCAACAGATGAATGGATTAGAAA
>PVJC01031660.1:0-20426 GCA_004026665.1 Murina feae | reverse complement strand
TTTTTTTGAGTCATTTTTTGGAGATAAGATGACCCAAGTGAACAGTCTGAGACTGAATTTTGTCTGCAGTAATTTTATTAGAGAGTACTCTCAGGAGCAACACCTATGAAGAGAGTAAAGAAGGATTGGACACAAGAATTGTAACAGAGGCCTAGGAACTCTGAGACATCTCAGATTGGCTCTTTAGAGATGTCTCTACTGAAGACAAGGGTTCAGAGTCTTTGTTACCCCTCAACAATAGCCAATTATTAGATAACAACTCTTATAAGGGAATGGAGTGTAACATTAGGGTTGGAAACTTTTGGCTAAGAATAATTCCTGGAGACTGACTCCGCTGGGATCCATGAGCAACCAACATTCTCTAAAGCTAGGGTGACAATCTGGGTGACACACCACTACATCCACTATAGTTCACCCCTGGCATTGCTGAGATCCATTTGTTTCATGCAATGGTTTCACCTCATTTGAAACTGGCTAGTCCTTGATTCTTTTTGGTCACTTTTCCTGGAAACTATGAAAGGGAAATCTTAGTGGAATAAATTACAGCTCCTACTGCTGCCACTAGTCTGAGGCTATCTAAGTAACCATCATCTTCCTCTTCTACTATCTATTTTATAATTCCCACATGCTTGGTTAGTACCTTCACTGGAATTACTGGTTTACCTAGTAGGGTTAACAAACTCTATCCCTGAGGAGTCTGAGCCCCCTGCTACCATGTTGTTGTTTTTTCACAGTGCTGTGGCTGCAACTGTCCATTTATTGTCAATATTGGGCAGACTAATAAGAGCCACCCTGGGAGATGGTTTGGTTTCCATATGTTTTCTTTCCGGTCTCTGTTGTGCAACTACAGCCCTACCTATTACTACACTGTGTATGCTAATTCCTCTTAGACTGCTACATAGAATAAACTGTGATCCTACTTCTTGGGTCTAGTGAGTAGGATAGAAAATGAAGTAGATTCTGAAGAGAACACAAGTTTTCTTGCAAGGCAGAAGGGTTTTGCATCACCTTCAAAAAGGAGTAGTGGGCTATTTCTCTAGAACCAAAGGATTCAGAGAAATGGGGGAATTCAAGATTACTGAGTACATAGATTTAAATGTGAGAATCCAAGTCTACAGATTCCTGGCTTTCCCATACATAGGAGTTGGCCATGTAATCTTTCCTGGAACGCTGAGAAACTTATTTCAGTTGCAGGCCTGACCCTCAGCATTTCTTCCCCACTAGGTGCAGCAGATAGGAGTTTCTTTACATTCTGCAAAGGAGACATTCCCTTTACATGAGTGATTTATCACCATTAACCTTTCCTTCTCCTTCTCTAATGAATCCACGTTCCAGCAACAAGCAGTTGATTCAATAGTTCTTTTAATTACTAATTCTTCTACACTTCCTAATTGTTTGAGGTAATGCCTAGAGTTACACTGTTACCAAGTCTAGGTTAAAGGATCAGAAAAATAATCCTGCCATGAGAAGGCTCAGTACAATGCCTTGGGAAGGGAACTATTTCACTTGTAAGAAATAAAAACTAAAATAAGAAATGGGTGGAGATGGATATTATTTGATAACGTTAAAATTAGCAATTAAAAGAGAAAGAGGGAGAGGGAGAGAACATACTTAAGACACTAATAACTAATTCTGTGTTCTGATTGAAATGAATCTATCAGAACACTTTCTTAACTGAAGACCACTGGTATCCCCATAATAAATAAGCTACCCTAAGTTAAATTAAAGCGAAAAGTGTAAGGGAAACAAAGAAGTAAGCTACAATTAGAAGTAGCCACCAAAGGCACAGAAAGGAAGAATTAAGTGCACACAAAAACAGAAAACAGGACATATTTTAAGAGATTATGAAATAATATTTCAAATTATCAGAGATAAATAAAAGAATAAAGATATAAAAATTAAGATTTTAAAGCTAATAGAGATGTTGAAAAGGATAATAATATACATACACATGAAAAATGATACTGGAATAATGGAAATTTTAAAAGCTACAATATAGACAAATTAAAAATAAAATATTAAAATAAAGAAAAAATCTGAAACATTTGATTAGGAGACTATGACTACAAATAAAATCAATAAGCTGAATAATAAATCAGAGAAAATTAGAGTATAATATGGAAGAAATAAACACATAATTGATGGAAAATAATAAGACATAAAAATATGGAAATTACACTTAAAATAGTTGAGGAGAATGTGAACATTCCGATTAGGCAAAAGACTTTTTTAAGGATTGTCATGTGGAAGTGATGTTTTAAGTTCTTTAAATATCTAAAGTATAGAATTGAGAAAAATTGGTGGGAATTTGAGGATGATTTGAATTCAGTATCACAAAAGGATTGAGATTGAAGGAAGCTCAGATTAAGACTTGTCCACATAATTAAACAGTCTGCTTTATACAGAACTAGAGGCCCGGTGCACAAAAATTTGTGCACTCGGGGATGTCCCTCAGTACGGCCTGTGTCCTCTAGCAATCTGGGACCCCTCGGGAGATGTCCACTTGCTGGCTTAGGCCTGCTCCCTGGGCAATCAGGCATAAGCTGGCAGCCAGACATCCCTTTGGCAGTCTGGGGGCCCTCGGGGGATGTCCACTTGCCAACGGGCAGCAGGACTAAGCTGCAGTTGGACAACCTTAGCTCTGCTGTGGAGGTGGGAGAGGCTCCCACCACCACTGCTGTTCTGGCAGCTGTCAGCCTGACTTGTGGCTGAGCAGAGCTCCCTCTGTGGGAGCACAGGGATCACCAGGGGGCAGCTCCTGCATTGAGCATCTGCCCCCTGGTGGTCAGTGTGTTTCTTAGTGACCAGTCATTCCCAATCATTCTGCTGTTAGGGTCAATTTGCATATTACCCTTTATTATATAGGATAGAGGCCTGGTGCATAGGTGTGGGCTGGCTGTTTTCCCTGAAGGGTGTCCTGGATCAGTGTGGGGTTCCTGCTGGGGTGCCTGGCCAGCTGATGGCTGTTTGCAGTGAGTCTGGCTGGAATTTATTTAACTTCTAAAGTTGAAACTTTTTTGCTTTAACTGGAACCCAGGTCAAGTTGCCCCTGACAACCCAGGCTCCCAGCGCTTCCTTGAGCCCAAGTCTGGAAGCAGGCATCTGAGTTTTGTTTATCTTCTATAATTGAAAGTTTGTTGCCTTGAGCATAGGCCATAGCCAGTTTACGCAGACAGGAACCTTAGCTTCCCCCATCGCTGGGGCAAGACTCCTTTTTATTCCAGCTCCGTGGCTACCAGCTGCCATCTTGGCTGGGTTAATTTGCATATAGTCGCTCTGATTGTTTGGTGGGCGTGACTTGGCTGGTGGGCATGGCTTAGGTATAATGGAGTGAGGGTCAATTTGCATATTACTCTTTTATTAGATTAGTTATGTTCCATCACTAGAAGTGACAGCTGCAGAAGCTGACAGCCACTTGCAAAGTGCCCCTATACTGGTTGAAGACAAAAACAACCTTAACTGGACTGAATCATTTCCATAAAATAGAAGTAAAAAGTAAATATTATGTCTCTTTGAGAGCAAGGAATTGGGATAATCCACTTGCCTTCATAGCATCATTACTTTCTATCTTTTTAAAAAAAATACGTTTTTATTCATTTCAGAGAGAGAAAGAGAGAGGCAGAGAGAGAGAGAAACATCAATGATGAGAGAGAATAATTGATCGGCTGCCTCCTACATGCCCTTTACTGGAGATCAAGCCTGAAACCTGGGCATGTGCCCTGATCAGGAATCCAACATCCTGGTTCATGGGTTGACAACCATTGAGCCACACTGGCCAAGCCACAGCATCATTTCTTAATAGCATTCTCAAATGAGTCAGGGGACGTCCTTCATTACCAGAGGTTCTCAGGTCTCAAACAACCTTGGACATCCATTGATAATGGCAAAATTGAATGCCATACAGGAAGTTCAGACACTAGGCTACTTGATTTAACATAGGATGCATAGCAACCCTACCAAGACTCTAAATTTATTAATTTATTACAAATTTATAAATCCAAAATTTACAGATTAGACAGATTTTAGTGAAGACTACTTATCCTCCATTCCACTTGCCTGAAACAAAGAGCTTGCTTTGTTCTGGAGCTCAGGTACAGTGTGATGCCACAACCCATCACTGATGCTCTCCATTTGTAGCGGGAGAAGGCTACCTTCACATTTTCCAGTGGGTGGTTAGGAAGATATTTGCAAAATGCTTCACCACCATTTTAAAAACAATTACTGTGGGGGCACCTGGGATGGAGTTTCCAGGACACCATTTTATGGATCATTGCTCCAGTCCTACTTACTGGTACAGTGTTCTTGTTTTCCATCTCCCCTCACTGTGGGAATCTAGCTCTTGTGCCAAATATGGACAGCTCTTGCTCTGAGCATCAGAATACTCACAATGCTCCCATTTACTGTGGTTGCTGGTCAAACACACCAGAATTGTTGTACCATCTTTTTTTTTTCAACTCCATTCCCCCACACCCTCTTAAATATAAGCCAGAAAGAAAAAGACATAGAAGACAAAGAATTATAGTGTACTTTTCAAGGCCTTTCACCATACCTCTGTATTTCTATTTGCATGGAGCACAGTTACTTTCATAAATTCTTTGTGATTGCACGATTTGTATGGTATGGTAGCCACCAGTTATTATTTGGCTATTGAACACTTGAAATATAATGAATACAACTAAAGAAATATATTCCTAATTGATATGAAATCTGATATGGGTAAAATGCACAGTGGATCTTAAAGACTTAGTAAGAAAAAATGTAATATTTCTCATTAATATGTTTTGCAATAATTGCATGTTGAGATCCTATATAATAAAAGGCTAACATGCAAAATGAGCAAAGAGCAGAATTGCCAGTAGCTATGATGCACGCTGACCACCAGGGGAAGATATTCAACACAGGAGCTGCCTGCTGGTGGTCAGTGCGCTCTGGGGGCGTGCTGCTCAGCCAGAAGCCAGGCTCACAGCTGGTGAGTGCAGTGGTGGTGGCAGGAGCCTCTCCTGCCTCTGTGGCAGTTGGACAGTCCCAAAGGGCTCCCAGACTGTGAGAGGGTGCAGGCCGGGCTGAGGGACCCCCCCCCCAAGTGCACATATTTCATGCGCTGGGCCTCTAGTTTTGCTTATATTTGGATAAATAAATTATTAAAATAATCTCACTTCTTTCTTTTTATATCTTAAAATGTTAATACTAGAAAATTTAAAGTTATGTTTGTGACTCATATTTCTATTGAACAGTGCTGATCTATAAAATTAGTGCTCTCTCTCTCTCTCTCTCTCTCTCTCTCTGTCTCTCTCTCTCTCTCTGTCTCTGTCTCTTTCTTTCTCTCTACCTCTATCCCTCCTCTTATACCCTTGGTAAATATTTTAAGGCAGTTTATTATCATAAATATATCAATACTATAGTGATCTACACTAATAAAAGAGAAACATGCAAATTGGTGTCACTTTGCTATACTCCAACCCACACACACCAGCCAATCAGAGTGAATATATGCAAATTAACCCAACCAAGGAGGAGGCTGGCAGCCATGGAGCTGAAGCGAGCAGGAGGTTTAGTTGCCCTGGCAATGGAGGAAGCCAAGCTTCCCACCTGCCCTGGCCAGCTGTGGCCTCTGCTGAAGGCAACAAAGTTTCAATTATAGAAGATAAATAAATCCCAGATACTTGCTTCTAGCCAGCCTCGCAGGGAGGTTGGGTCACTGGGGCCATGGCCAGCCTGCAAACAGCCATCAGCACCTTACCCAGGCTGGCTAGGCACCCCAGTTGGGTCCCACAGCCTGAAGGAGCTATGGCCAACCTGCAAAGAGTCATCAGCCCCTCATCCAGGCTGGCCACACCCTCATGGGGTATAGGTCCCCACTGAAGGGCTTGGCCAGTCTGCAAACAGCCATCAGCCCTTCACCCAGGCTGGCCAGGCACCTTAGTGGGGACCCCCACCCTGAAGGGGGTGTGGCCAGCCTGAAAATGGCCCTCAGCCCCTCACCCTGGCTGGCCTGGCACCCCAGCTGGACCCCTACCCTGATCCGGGACACCCTTCAGGGAAAACCAGCTGGCCCCCACCCATGCACCAGGCCTCTATCCTATATAATAAATGAATAATATACAAATTGACCCAAATAGCAGAATGACTGGGAATGACTGGTCACTATGACACACACTGACCATCAGAGGGCAGATGCTCAATGCAGGAGCTGCCCCCCGGTGGTCAGTGCACTCCAACAGGGGGAGCTCTGCTCAGCCACAATCCAGGCTGATAGCTGCCAGTACAGTGGTGGTGGTGGGAGACTTTCCTGCCTCCTCAGCAGCATTAAGGATATCTAAATGCAGCTTAGGCCTGCTACCAACTGGTAAGTGGACATCCCCTGAGGGCTCCCAGGCTGCCAGAGGGATGTCTACTGCCTGCTTAGGCCAATCCCCCAGGGAGCAGGCCTAAGCCAGCAGGTGGACATCCCCAGAGGGGTCCCAGACTGTGAGTGGGCACAGGCCGAGCTGAGGAACCCCCCCCCCCCCAAGTGCACAAATTTTTGTGCACCAGGCCTCTAGTAGTAAAATAAAAGTGAAACTATCAGAAGCCAAAGGGACGCAAAATACCAAACAACTAAGTTAATTTAATTATGGTGATGGTACATTAAGTTTAAGAATTAAAGTTCTGTGAAGCCAGGGAAACTTGAGAAGAAGGAAGGATTATAAAATCCATGAACAGATTTACTCATTAAATAAATTTATTTGCGACATTTTTGTATGTTAGGCTTAGAGATTTCTGAATACATTCTAGATAATAACTTGCATTCATCACTATGTATGGATTTTGTTTATGGTCTTTCTTCTTCAGCTGAGGTCTCCAGGTGCCTGTCTGCACTTCCAAAGAGCCTTTGAACTTTCCTTTGCAAGGAAATAAAGAGACATTTTTTTCTTGCATTATTTTACCAATTTGATAAAAAGGTACTGATATTAGGCCACAGAGTACTTTGAGAGATACTGATGGAAGCATGTTTTATAGCAGGAAGCACTTTGTAGAATCCGGCCACACTGATGCTTTAAAATCTGAAATTTAAGACTCTGGCTCCCAAATCAGTATGACCCTGAGAAGCTCCAATCCCTAGAAATTACTGGAGCATACTTTCAACAAGTGGAGCATTTTCATCCAAAGACAGCATAAGAATAAAGGTGAAAGAATGTAAGCTGTGGATTTATACTGCATGGATTTTTCTCCCAGCTCTTCCAGCATTTGTGAGAATTTAGAAAAATTTCTTAGCATCTTTATGCCTAAGTTTCTTATCTCTACCATCTATATATATAAAAGCCTAAGCAACCGAACGACCAAATGATTGGTTGACCAATCGCTATGATGCACTCTGACCACCAGGGGGCAGATGCTTAATGCAAGAGTTGCCCCCTGGTGGTCAGTGTGCTCCCACAGTGGGAGCGCTGCTCAGCTGACCAATGTTTGCCAGATGCTGGACTCACCACTGGTGAGCACAGATGCAGTGGCGCGAGCCTCTCCTGCCTCCATGGCAGCCCTACTGAGTGATTCCAACAGGCACAGTGGGCCAGGATGAACAGGAGTGACACTGTGCTGCACCTGCCTCTTCGAGCACTACTACATCCCTTGAAGGATGTCGGACTGCCAGTTTTAGCCTGATCCCTGCAGGCCTGTGAGAGGGTGCAGGCCAGGTTGAGGGGCCCCATCAGTGCACAAATCCATGTACTGAGCCTCTCATGAGACTTAGAAGATAACCTATTCTGTAGGGTTGTCTTGAAGACTGATGAGATGGTACATATAAGAGATGGATAAGTGTTTGGCACATAGAAAGCAGTCAATAAATAGTAGCTGTTAATTGGTATCCTCTTGACAGCCTCCGGATTTCAGTAGCAGCGAAACTGGGAACTCTTGAGATTAACCATATAGTAGCAGTGGTAGAAAGTAACCAAACTCCCCAAGTCTACTTGGTGTTCAATTAGGTCTAGAGAAATGGCAGTGAAGAAGATAGCCACAGACACCACTGTCATAGTCAGATGGGCCATTGTGGGCTTCAGAGAGTTAAAGGTGGAGGATAAAATTCAATGTGATGTAGAGGGCACACAGGGGCCCCTCTAACCTAGATCCTAGCGTCAGAAGAGGGTTTGTGGGAGAGAGACATCTGAGCTGAGAATGAAGAATGGGTATGAGTTAATCAGGTAAAGTGCTGGGAGTGGAAAGGCTGAAATCAGTAATACAGGCATGTTTTAGAAAAACAGGGGACAATCTCTTTGTAGGAGTGGAAATGAGAACATGGGTTTTATAAGAAACTGAAGGTGAGGATGAGTGAGGAACTGTGGTTACCTAATGGAAAATGAGGAAGCATAACAATACTTGGAAAACATCAGCAACGTGTAAGACATTGTGATAGTGAATTATTAGAGAGTTTATAAAAGGAATTGAGCAGTATAAACCACAATCTAATATAGATATTTGACTCAAGAGGTCTACTTTTTGAAATTTGTGGTTAGAAGGAACCAACTTTGAGTTAAGCTAGAGGAAGATGTTAGTGGTAGAGAAACAGAGTACAAGAGCCCAATGGCAGAAGCCAGTCAAGCCTGTTAGGGACACTGGAGCAATGCCTGCAGGGACAGTGCAGGGTTAAGAGTTGAGAGTTTGAATTTTATTCCAAGTGCAACAGGAATCCTAATGCATGGCTTCAAGCAGGGCAGAGACCATTCAGGGTTTTTGTCTGTTTTTTTTTTTAAGATCACCCTGTGCACTTGAAAATAATATAATATTCTGTGTCTTTTATCCCTCATATCGTGGTAGTTCAACTTGAGCTACTTATTTTAAAAAGGATATCAACTGGCCAATATCCTATATTGGTAGTCTACAATTTTCAAAAGTTTTTGTCTTTTTTATGTGCTTTTTTATTTTTTATCATAATAAATAGAAATCACAGTTGAAGATTAATTTTAGAAATGACTCATCTAGTGATTAACAATGGGCCCATGTTGTCTTTATTCTGAAACTACTGATACTGGAAATTTGTAGTTTTGCCTAGAACATTCTGACTTCCCAAACCACATCACAAAGATGTCAGGAGATAGAGAGCGATGCCATATGTCAGTCCCAGGAGACATCAAATAGGATCAATGCAGACATAAGAGTTTTTGATTGGAATGAGGGGAAAATTCATGGAAACATATTTTTATTCATTTTAGCTCTTTTTTTTCAAGCTCAGGAAACCTCAAATGAAATGTAAAAAAGCATGACACTGTGCAAAATAAAATGATGAAAAATTTTGGCCAAACTTTTGCAAACTGAAATCAGCAAGTTATCACATGGACAAGAAAGTTTGCTAGTATGAGCACTATCTTCCATTTTGTTCTTCACTCTCTGCAATTTAGTACTGCCTTCAATTGAAAATCTCATTTACATCACTTCTGAGAAGTTCAAGGGTCTAGAGCAGGGTGGGGTATGTCTGGCCCGTGGGCTGTATAAAGCCCATGAAATCATTTGTTCTGGCCCTACTAAGACATGAGGGATGAGTTAATTAAGTCATTGACTCAATATATCAGGCTAATTTTTAAGATGATAATTTTGTATGGCCTTGAATTATGTTATAAATATCCAGATGGCCCCTGGGAGAAAAATGGTTTCCAACCCCTGGTCTAGAGACTTAGGAATTATGGTGAGGTTCTGGTGACTTTACAATATTCCTGAGAGTCAGACAAAAACATTACCAGAAGGAGAATTAAAGCATCACTTTATTACTGTCTGGGCCATAACTCAAAGACTCTTATGTAGGACTATTTGGTAAAAGTTGGTTTATGGCTTCATTTCCATACTTTTAGACCAGTTACTTTTACTAGAATTGGGAATGGGAAAAAATTGATGAGCTTGACCATTGAATCTATTAATTATAAGATGTGGAAACAGACATCATAT
Source organism: Murina feae (assembly GCA_004026665.1). Lineage (NCBI taxonomy): Eukaryota > Metazoa > Chordata > Mammalia > Chiroptera > Vespertilionidae > Murina > Murina feae. The sequence goes on along the minus strand of PVJC01031660.1, from coordinate 10,514 downwards.
AAGATTGGATAGAAGCTACATTTAGGTTCTTTGAGACACTTCATCATACTCACCAGATAGATTTGTGGCTTAAACACTATCCCACACACTACATTAGCAACTTCTCATTGCCAGAGTGAGTGGCAAAACTAGAAAAAGAGGTGAAATATGAATAACTAGCTAGAAAGGAGCAAAATTTTTCATCTTTCAACTTATACCACTTTAAATTTTAAACATTGGCAAGCAATGGTGTTGAGGCTATTAACCTCCCATAATCTAGCTTTCTAGTCAGCAAGATGCCAAATACAGGTATATTCTGATAAGTGAAATATCCCAATATGAAGTATTTTAAGTTTTAATTTTCTTAATTTTCTTTGAATTAAGAAAATTAAAAATTAATTTTAGAGAGAACTAACAAATCATTATGATCAAAAAGAATTATCAATGAAATAAAGTTGTTGCAATAATGCTTCTAATTTTCCATTTCCCACACTTCTACACACACATTAAAATATTACTTGAAAACAGGTTTTGTCAAGGGGTGGAGTCTATTTCCCCACTCCTTAATTCTAGTTTGGCCATGTGACATACTTTGGCCAATAGGAAGAGGTGGAAGCCACAGCATGCCAGTTCCAAGCCTAGGCCTCAACAAGCCTTTCATGTTTCCACTCAGTCACCTTGAAACTCTGATCCTCCTCCCCCTGCAATGCCAGAGAAGAAACTCATTCTAGTCGGCTGAAAGTATAAGGGACCACTCAGAGAACAACTGGTGTAATAAGCCTCTGGGGCAACTTTAAGCATACTAACATTTACAATATGGGGGTGCTAGAAGAAGAGAGAGAGCAAGATGTTGAAAACCTATTTGAAGAAATAATGACAGAAAACTTCCCCTACCTGGTGAAAGAAATAGACTTACAAGTCCAACAAGTACAGAGAATCCCAAACAAGATGAACCTAAAGAAAACCACACCAAGACACATGATAATGATTAAAATGCCAAGAGCTAAAGACGAGAGAATTTTAAAAGAAGCAAGAGAAAAGCAATTAGTTACCTACAAGGGAATGCCCATACAACTTCCAGTTGATTTCTCAACTGGAAAACTGAAACTATGCAGAAGGGAGTGGCAAGAAATATTCAAAGTGATGAACAGCAAGGACCTACAACCAAGATTATTCTACTTAGCAAAGCTGTCATTTAGAGTTGAAAGTCAGATAAAGAGCATCACAGACAAGAAAAGCTAAAGGAGTTCACCACCACCAACCCAGTATTACATGAAATGCTGAAGGGTATTCTTTAAAAAGAGGAAGAATAAGAAAAAGAAAATAATAAAAAGTATGAACAACAAAATGGCAATACATACATATCAATAATTGAATCTAAAATAAAAATAAACAAGAAATCTAATGAAAAGAATAAATTGGTAAATAAAATAGAATCCAAGGCATGGAAATGGAACAGACTGATGATTTTTACAGGGAAGGGGTGGGGTGGGGGGAGACATTAAACCAAGATCTTATATGTATATATACATTACCTATGGATACAGACAATAGGGTGGCAAAGGCCTGGGGCAGGGCCAGAACCAGGTGGAGGGGGACAATGAGGGAGAAGAAAGAGGAACATCTGTAATAATCTCAACAATAAAGATAAAATATGCACATAAAAAAATAAAAACAGCTAAAATGTATTAAGTGCTTAATAAATTTTCTGGGCCATTTTAAGTATATGTAAAGTATTCTGAATCCTCAAAATAATCTGTGATATATAGAATTTTCCCCCATTTTACAGATAAGAAAAATGAGGCACTAGAACTTCATGAATACTTTTTAAACTCTTTGCTCTAGAGGCAGACACATAGAAAAATGAATAGCTACTCACTTGTGGCTGAAAGTTCCTCAAGGAGGTGACAAACCCATTACCGGTCCATCTCTAAGGATATACATTGCTAATTACGTCATCTCTTCACTGGACTAGTTCAGGTTTGTAGGAGAAGACTCTGTGTTCCTGACTCCTCTACGTGATCCCACAAGAATGCTCACTGCATGGCTTTTCTGCCGCCTCATTTGATTTCTCTGAATGAAGCCACCCTCTTTGTTCAGCCGGTCCATCTTCTGATCCAATTCTCTATCACTTCCAGATCTGTTCATCACTCTACTCCAAGCCCCTGGTACACGTATGTACTTCCAATGTCTGGTACACATACATACTCATTAATTAATGAGCAAAGCACCCCTTGACTTCCTGAAAAAGACTTTTTTTTGGACCATCAGAAAAAGAAGGAAGTCTTCTTTCATAAGTCTCGAGATGCATTTTGCCCTTTGCTACATAAAATAGTAAAAACAATGATCCAAATGGCAATGACTGCACAATCATATTGTTTTTTTTCACAGTTATAATGTTTGTATGCACAAAATTGGTTTTCTAGACTTAAAATCCCAGACAACAGGGGCTAAACCTGGTTAAAATGAGCAAATAGGATTTTACTGATTTCACCTAGATGATGATGATGATGATGAAATGAGAGTTCAGTAAATCATCTACTCAGGACTTACCACAGATAGAAGAGAAAGACTATCAAATGTGATATCAGAGATTACAGAGTTGGAAACAGACCAAGACTTTTTTTTTTTTTAACTAATTCTCGCCTTTACAGAATGTACCATTTTTCACAAGTCTCTTGATCAATATGATTTTTTTTCTCCACCCTCTATGTACTGACTCATTATCAGAGTGCATTTAAAACTCTCTCCATCATGTTCAGATCGTGAAGTAAACTGCATACCTCAGGAACAAATTAAAGCTTAACTTACCTCCTTCTGATCAACCTTCGGCAGCTGTTCCCAGAAAAAGCTGGAGAGAGAGCTCAAAGAAAAGCTGCCCTGAAACAGACTCACCTGGAACACATGGACTCCATCCGAGCCTGCACTGCCAGGGGTCCTGGCGTTTCTCTCTGAGCTGTGATTTCATGTAGCTCGACTCGAGTGAGGCATTCTGTACCGGGTGCTAAGGGGAATTGAGAGCAGAGATTAGACATGGTTTTTACCCTCAGGAATCTCACAATTTAAAGAAGGAAATAAGATAAACACACAGTCAATTAAGAGAAAGTAGATACATATGTACACATAAAAATATTGATTTAAGTTCGGGAAAGAGATGGAGATAGAAGCAAAGGATTTAGATGCTAATCAGGAAAGTCTCACAGACTTTGCAGCCTGCATATGGGTGCGTTTAAGTGGAAGGAAACTGTGTGCTGAAAGAAAGGGGACAGCTGTTCCAAGGAAAGATTTCTTTTTGCTTCCCCACCCCACCAATGGCCCTGCGCTGGCAGAAGAAACTCTTTGCTCAGAAATGGTAGATCATATCCATGTGACACCTGGGTCACTGGATGATACCATGGAGATACTTTTACTTGACCTTCTAGTAACTGGGGATTAGCCAACTTAGAATGTACTATACTTTCTATCCCTAGCTCTCAACCCACCAAATGAGGGAATGCCAAAGAGTTTATATCCTTTGTTAAATACATAATCCTGACACGTTTGACAAAAATGCTCATATTGCCATTATTGAGGAGAAATACGTAATTTTATACACAGAGAATCAAACTTGGCATTGGGTGTCCCAGTGCTTACATTTCTCTGGAATTTTTGGCCCCACCATGTTTGATTTTGGGCTCAGGATGGTATGCCTACACAGTGGCAGCTTGGACTTTGTTGAAATGCTGCAGAACCCTGGGCCTCTGGGAAGTCCCAGAGATGAACACCCAGAGGCCTGCCTGGCCCTCTGGTGCATTCCTATACTTCTTACATCCCATTGGAATAACATTACCCCACTGAGCAAATGAAAACTAATGCAAAGTAATTGCTGGATTTGGACATCTGATAGAGATAGATGGATTTTTCTTTTTTCAGTTTTCAACATTTATGGAATTAAAATTTGTTCTCTCTGTGTCCTAGCTGGTGTTGTTCAGTGGTTAGAGAACCGGTCCATGCACCAAAGAGTCTCAGTCTCCATTCCCGTCAAGGGCATGTACTTGGGTTGCAGCTTTCATCCCAGACCCTAATCAGGAAGTGTGCTGAAGCAACCAATCGATGTCTCTCTCACATCAATGTTTCTCTCTCTCTCTCTCTCTCTCTCTCTCTCTCTCTCTCTCTCTCTCTCTCTCTCTTTCCTCTCTCCTCTCTCCTCTCTCTCTCTCTTCTCTCTCTCTCTCTCTCTCCCTCTCTCTCTCTCTCCCTCCCTCCCTCCCTCTCTCCCCCCCCTCTTTCTTCCTTCCTCTCCCTTTCACTTTTTCTAATCTAATCAAATATTGCCTTTTCTTTCCCCTTTGGTGGGGGGATCTGGGGTAGAAGAGACAGATGGTATCGTTTGCAAAAGGAAAGCTAAGAAATCACATATATATCTTTCAGCTTTGTGGCAAATGTGATGCCAAGATTCTTGCTTCAAGTGTGTAGTTCAGTGCAGGCACAGAGGCACACCAAGAGAGGGTTAGGCCAGCCATGGAGGGCAGTGCAATAAATTGCCGTTGGCTGATCCAACAGCAGAACATGGGAGCTATTACATTTTGGCAGCTATTTTATTTTTCCCTTATGGAGTTTCAGACCACTGAGATAGCTTTCATCTGGCTAAAACTTGTGCCGTGTTTAAATTTCCTTCAGATCCATGGAGTTGGAGGGGGGAACAAAACCCTAGCACAGCCCGTAACACACTGAAATGATGTTGGGGGTGGGAGAGGGCCAGTAATTGTGCCCAGATAATGTTGTCATACTTTGTAAAGCCTTTAATACTGGAATTTATTTATTAATGATGCATGGGTTATTACCCACCATCTGTCTTGTGTTAGCAGTGGGCTGTTTCAGATTATGGTAATGTGTTTCTGATTTGAGTTGTGTTGAAAGCCAGAACAAGGCATCTCATGTGCAGTCCTCTTTGAGGCCTGCTGTTTTCAATTCCTCTTCACAGAAAGGGCTTTTATTTGATTTGTTATGGAGATTTTTTTCTTCTGTTGCCAAAACAGCTGCAAGCCTGGAAGGGAATAAGACACAGGGCCACATCAAACTTGTTAGCTCGTAAAAAAAAAAAAAAGGAATGTTCCAGGAACAACAACAACAAAAGGATGTGAGAGGATAGATGGAAAGGAAGAAAGGGGGCAGCAGAGAAAAAAATTTAGTGGCCTTTGTGATTGGCTTCCATGTCACAGTATTTCAATACATTCTGCTATTTTAAGTACTATAGGTCAGATCTCTATGTACTTAATTTATTATCTCCATTCACACCAAACAAAATGGCTTTCTTTTGTGTCACTTTAAGTCTTTATTCTAGTACAAGGAATAAATAAAAGTCCCCAATGAGCTAGCCTCCCTCCTCCAGTCATCAAAGCAAACACTTAATAAATAACTCTAATTAAAAAAAAAAATGTACTGCCCTAACCAGTTTGGCTCCGTGGATAGAGCGTCGGCCTGCGGACTGAAAGGTCCCAGGTTCGATTCCGGTCAAGGGCATGTACCTTGGTCGCAGGTACATCCCCAGTAGGGGGTGTGCAGGAGGCAGCTGGTCGATGTTTCTCTCTCATCGGTGTTTCTAACTCTCTATTCTTCTCTCTTCCTCTCTGTAAAAAAATCAATAAAATATCTAAAAAAATGTACTGAACAGATTTGGATTTGTTCGTGAATGAGAAAAGGAGAAAAAAAATAAATTGGTAATAGGCATCCCTTGCCTACTATGAATATTCACCCTGATCTGAGTTCCTTGTCTCTGTTCCTCCCTCTCATATGGTTATGGGTTGGCAAACTATGTTTCTAGACCATTGCTACCTAATAGCAATATTGATGGTAATGCTTTATGTCTGCCCTTCCAATATGGTAGCCACAAGCTCCATATGGCTATTAAGCATTTGGCATGTGGATAAGGTGACCACCTCAGTTTTTATTTGATTTTATTTAATTACCTTACATTTAAATAGCTACATGTGGGTAATGGGCACTGTATTGGAGAGTATGGTTCTAGGATCTATTAAAGTAAGTAAAGAGTCTGTTTCCTCCTCTGATACAAAGTAAAAGGCATTGCATACCATAGCCATGGTTATGTCAAGCTTTTGACCTTATAAATTGTTTTGAAAGGCTCTTCCCTGATTCAAGGTTAGTACTACTAAGGCTTCCTCCCAAAAGACCACTGGTAAGTTCTTCCTTGAAGCAAGTGAGTAAATGCTTCTATCCATTGAAATATGGATTTATAAGAAAACATAATGCTCACATATAATCTAATAAAAGAGTAATATGCAAATTGACCCTCACTCCATTACACCTAACCCATGCCCACCAGCCAAGCCACACCCACCAGCCAATCAGAGTGACTGTATGCAAATTAACCCAGCCAAGATGGCGGTTGGCAGCTATGTAGCTAGAGCAAACAGGAAGCTTCCATTGCACCAGCAATGGAGGAAACTGATTTCTTAGGCTGCTCAAGGCAAAAAAGTTTCAATTATAGAAGCCACAGAGCTTAACACATTTTTTGCAGGAAACAAGTAAAATCGGATCCACCAGGGAGGCTGTCAATGGACATGAGGAAACATACATTGGAACCTCTAGTTGGCAAAAATAAAAATGTTTTACATCGTTGTTGTGTGTGTGCCGCTCATAAACTATGCAGTGAAATGCGGTACATGTGCAAGTTTTGTAATGTACCCCTGCACAAAGAAAAGTGTTTCGAACGCTACCACACAGTGGCGGGAAAATGCCCGCTTACAAAGTGTGAAGCAAACAGGAGGCTTTGTTTCACCAGCGATCGAGGAAACTGCCTGCCTAGGCAGGCTCTGGCCTCCGCTCAAGGCAACAAAGTTTCAATTATAGAAGCTAAATAAACCCCAGAAACATGATTCCAGCCAGCCTCGCTGGGATGCTGGGTCAATGGGAGCTGTGGCCAGCCTGCAAACAGCCATCAGCCCCTCACCAAGGCTGGCCAGGCACCCCGGGGGGGAGATACCCATCTTGAAGGGACTGTGGCCAGCCTTAAAACAGCCATCAGCCCCTCACCCAGGCTGACCAAGCACCCTGAGGGGGACACTCACCTTGATGGCTGCAAACAGCCATCAGGCCCTCATCCCGGCTGGCCAGGCACTCCAGCAGGACCCCACCCTGAAGGGGATGTGGCCAGCCTGCAAACAGTCATCAACTCCTCACCCAGGCTGGCTGGGAACCCCACCCTGACCAGAGACACCCTTCAGGGCAAACCAGCTTGTCCCCACCCATGCACCAGGCCTCTATCCTATATAATCCTGTATAATAAAAGGGTAATATGCAAATTGACCCTAACAGCAGAACCACTGGGAATGACTGGTCACTATAACACACACTGACCACCAGGGGGCAGATGCTCAATACAGGAGCTGCCCCTGGTGGTCAGGGCATTCCCACAGGAGGAGCTCTACTCAGCCACAAGCTAGGCTGCCAGCTGCCAGTACAGCAGTGGTGGTGAGAGCCTATCCTGACTCTTCAGCAGTGCTAAGAATATCTGACTGCAGCTTAGGCCTGCTCCTTGCTGGCAAGTGGACATCCCCTGAGGGCTCCCGGGCTGCCAGAGGGATGTCTGACTGCCAGCTTAGGCCCGATCGCCTGGGGAGTGGGTCTAAGCCAGCAGGTGGACATCCCCTACAGGGTCCCAGTCTGCGAGAGGGCACAGGTCAGGCTGAGGGACCCCCTGGAGTGCACAAATTTTTGTGCACCAGGCCTCTAGTAATAAATAAAAAAACTGAAAAACTATAACCAAAGCTCTCAAATAATAACAAATCTACTAATGCTAAGAATACTTTAAGCAATAAAACAAAATTTAGAAAAAAGAAAGTAAATAAATAAATAAATAAATAAAAATAGGTTAAGTAACTTTTCATATATTCAAAGAATTTAAATGATTTTTGTCTGTGAACTGCCTGTTCATTTTTTTGCTCATTGTTTTATTGGTAGTTTTTTATTGACTTGTAAGAGTACTTTAAGAATAAGATCCTTTGTCTTTACTACAGTCAAAAAAAAGAAAGAATAGTCAAGAATTTGCTTTAAATTTACTGGCAACAATTCTGTCAATTTATATAAAACACAGACTTATTGTTTCTTGGACATATGGTGTTTCACAGATAAGCCCCAAACCACGTGAAATTGACTTTGTACACACAGAGACTACACTGTCCAGATTTTAGATAATCCATATGAGATAATTATTAAAATTTATAAACATATTTTGGGATGTCTTTCATTGTCAAGCTGTTTTTCCATAGCTTTTCTATTGATCAAGAAGTGGCTATCTAGAAAGATGGTAAAAGATGCAGCAGTGACAAGATATGTGTTACCATCCCCAGTAGGGGGCATGCAGGAGGCAGGAGATCTATGGATGTTTCCCATGGATGTTTCTATCTCTAGCCCTCTCCCTTCCGCTCTCTCTAAAATCAATAAAAACATATATTTTAAAATATATATCTTAATTTGCAATATTCCTTATGTCATAAAACAAATCTCAAAATCTTATTTGAATTCCAAAATCCACCATATGTGGTCAAACTACAAGGTGAGCCCTAGCCAGTTTGGCTCAGTGGGTAGAGTGTCGCCCTATGGACCAAAGTGTCCTGGGTTTGATTCCAGTCAAGGGCACATACCTTGGTTGCAGCTCGGACCCTGGTCAAACATGTGTTTCTCTCACATGGATGTTTCTGTCTTTCCCTCTCTCTTACACTCTCCCTAAAGATCAATGGAAAAATATCCTTGGGTGAAGAGTAATAACAACAATAAGACCACAAGGTGATACACCTGTATATACTGGGTGGGTAAATCAAGGGTACACAAGAAGACTGCTCCAGACCCAGTTTGAGAAACACTGCATTATATTAACCAATAAAATTATCTGGAAAAAATTTAGAGGGGAACAATTTGTTATACTGCTATGCAAGGGTACCAAATGTGTTATGATCACGAAAGAGCAGTTTGTTGGAATAAAAACTAAATTTAAAGATCAAACATTTAAAGTCTGGAAAGACTAACTAGTTAAAATTTTTAAACCTTATTTCTGTGTATCGAATGGTAATGCCCACTGAACAGATGGAGGCAGGAAACTTTAGGTCTGTGCCCACATCTATAGAAAAGCAATATAAAGCAGGAGGCCTGGAATTAAGCTATCTTTTAAAGGATATTGGCATATTACAACTTGAATCATGTAATATGCTTCCAACTTAGTGACATTTTTACATCTATAGAATAAATTACTGAAAAGTACCTAGTATGACTCTGATAATCAAATTATTGTGGAATACATATTTAGACAACACTTTATCATTTTAAAGCTCCCCTTTTTAAAAGATTATCAGAATGCTTAAAAACCTATAAACTCCACAATTAACTAAATATAGAAAAGAGACAGAAATAAACTTTATGAATTCTAAGTTTTAAAAAAATGTCAAAACATAAACTCCAAAGTAAATGTCCCCATAAGGATAGTTTTGTTGGAATCAGTTTGCTGTATTTATTCAAATGATGACAGAGTTGAAAGAAAGAACTCGGTCCAATTAATGTTTCCCAGCCTCAGTAGGAATGGAAAATGTAGGAAATCCATAGCATTTCCAAGTAGTGCTTTAGCTATGCTGTCTTTGAACCGTTGGCCCTTTATCCACCCTTGTCTTTCTGTTTCACAGAGACATTGTCATAGGCTCTGTGAATGCTGGAACCACCTGGATTCAACCAATAGGTGACACTGGGAGGAGTCTGGAGTCTGGAGAGCTTGAGTATAAAAAGAGCCACTGCATCCCTCCCTCAGGCCCTTTGCTTCCAGCAGCCCCTGAATATAGCTATGCATCCTTGGTAGCCTAATGTCTCCTACATGATGAAACCTGACATGACTCCATATTCTCAAGCTCCAGGCAGCCCCTAGTTAACTTAGCTCTTGTCTTTAGCCCTCCAACAAGGAGTGGTATCAGCTTCCTGTTTGTTTAATCTCTGGGTTTTCTCACCATCCCCCACATAGCTCGCCAACTCTTTCATCACTTACCTGGATTAAATTCCCTTTTGTTTTAAATGTTTAGGGACTGGTTGGACCTTGACTAATACATGAATGATATTTCCTCTAAGACACAGAAGTTTACTACAGCTAGTTAGTTCTCCTTCAAATAAAAATATAAATATATACAGTGAATGTGACAGGAAGCACAATTAAACACCAAGTATTTCTGTAACACTAAAGAATTGAATGCCTTGATTATGTGTAGAAGATATTTATTACTCCTTTGTATACTATAATTCATTAGAATTAATTTACCTATAAGACAGCTCAAAACTGAATAATTAAAACAAATTTTTAAAAATATTCTATACCCCTTAAACTACCTTGTGTACACTAGACAATTTAGGTTATTGCCTGGTACAAAATTTGAGGGTAAGTGATCTTTGTAAAACAGCATTTTGATTTGCTCACCAGTAAAGGCTGAAAAAATGAGATCAGTCAGTTCATTCTTAAATATATCACTACTCAAACAAGCTAAGCCAAAGTGGGGGGGGGGGGG
>PVJC01031659.1:0-20426 GCA_004026665.1 Murina feae | reverse complement strand
TAAGAAACCAGAAACGCCAATCAGAAAGGACATATGCATCCCTATGTTCATAGCAGCACAATTTACCATAGCAAAAATTTGGAAACAGCCTAAGTGCCCATCAATAGATGAATGGATTAGAAAACTGTGGTACATCTACACAATGGAATACTATGCTGCTGTAAAAAGGAAGGAGTTCTTAGCATTTGCAGGCGTATGGATGGCGTTGGAGAACATAATGCTAAGTGAAATAAGTCAGTCAATGAAAGAAAAATACCACATGTCCTCACTCATCTATGGATAATAATAACCATTATAAACTGGTGAACAAAAATAGATACAGAGGCAGAGCAACATCAAACAGACTGTCAAATTACAGCAACAAGGACAAGGTCGTTGGGGTGGGGGGCGTAACAGATCAGCCAAGGGACTTTTGTGTATGCATTTAAGCATAACCAATGGACACAAAACACTGGGGGGCAGGGGAGGCTGGGGGAAAGGCAGGGGGGAAAAGAGATATATGTACTAATCTTGTAAAGCTTTATGTAATTTAAAAAAATGTAAAAAATAAAAAAATAAATAAAGAAAAAGAAAAAAAAATCATATACCTTACTAGCTGAGGCACATCTCAGTCAGTTTGAAGGGAATATTACAAAGAACATGGGTCCTGGCCACAGGCCATCAGGGATTGCCCTGACTAATCTCTATTTCTTATGTTATTATACCAACACTTCATATTTTCTAACACTTTGAGTTCTCACAAGCACCCAAGAGGTACTACTCCCCCCATTTTACAAGTGGTGGAACTAAAAAGCACAGATGGACTACATAACTCACCCAAGGTCATCTAACTAATATGATTTAAATCCTAGCTAACAGGATTGAAACTCATGCTCTCTGTGATCTTAACCATGACGCTGTTTATCTACTTAATTATAATAGTCCTCTAGGTGTGATCTGTGATGGTGACAATTTGCCGTGGATCTCCCGTGTTTTTACACATCTTTGTGCAGAGGCACAGCTTTCTTCATTCCTACCTATTGTTTCATAGATGTTTGCACAGTGAACAGTCTTGGGAAGATAAAGCTGTTGCCTCCCTCTGGAGCAAAGGGCAGACATACTCCCTGCTCATTATAAATGATTCAGGCGTCCTGAGAGGTTTCCTCTCCTATAAGTGAATCAACAGGTGACATCTGGCCTTTTCAAATCTCTTTGTAGAATTAGGGCTCAGGAGCAAATGCTGGCACTCTGGCTCCTACGGCTGCTAGGAGTAAAGACATCTTTGTCTCCGATCCGTGTGTCTCCGGTCTTCTGCCACATGCATAAAACTGCCCTGCTAATTGTTCACTTGCAAGTAGTGTAAAATCTCAGGCCCTTCACAGTCTCAACAACCTGTATGTCCATTGGGAAGACGGACCTGCTTCGTAGAAGACTTTCTAGAGCTTGAGAAGACTTTCTAATGCTTGAGCCACGTCTTAAAGGAAGTGATGGAGATGAAGGGCCTCCTGGTCAGAGAATGACATGTAAACTCAAGAAACAGTATGTGTGCCGCCGCATGGAGTGGCTGGGCCTGTGACTCCACGTCGCTGTCTCTCCAGTAAGCCCTCCGCTGGGAAATAAACTTATTTTTAGGTAAGTCCTTTTCTGTTTCTCTTCGGAAGCTGTAACGTGACTTTCTTTTTCTGCTTTGTCAAATGGGCCACCCATGAGCTGAGAAAACCACACACTGAAACTTCTTGCAGCCTCAAACATTCCTGACGGGCCTGGCTTCTGGGAATCAGGCTTGCTGAAGCTAAACATCCAGGTTCAGCAAGAGCTGGCAGAGTCAGGGACAGGCTGCATCTTCGGCACCCTCATTCTCTTCACACCAGATGTCTGCCTGCCATTGGACTGAGGTTATGTCCTTTGTTACCGCTTTACTCTAAACATGTGTTGCAATAAAACATCTTGGAGCTTAACTGATGTCAACTCTTGATAGTAATATCCACGCTTAGGATAATGTTCCCGACCTGAGTGTATTAAAAAGCATCTGGAAGATTAAAATGAGGGGCTTAGTGTATTCTAGCAAAATGTGACTGTCTGCTATTGGGTTGCCTCCAGAAGCAAAGCCTGACGCAGGATTCAAATGTGAATGGTTTCACACTGTGGAGAAAACCCAGGTGTCAGTGCAGAGTCCACACTTCAGAGCTCTCCCTCCCGGGAGTGGAGGAGCTGGAGTATGCGCATGCCAGCTCCTGTCGGTCTTTGGCTGAAGGCTGTTGGTGGGGTGGGCGGACTCAGGAGGAGGGGACGGTAAGTTCCCAAGCCTCGCTACTGCCCAGTCAAAATGCAGACAATGACATGGGGACAGCAGCCAGCCCTCACCCTGCAGTGGGGAGGCCTGTGAGGAACAAAATGGACACTGCTCTAGATGAAAGCTTCTGCCAAAGGACATTGATTCTCCCTCACTAGGAAGGAAAGTTACCAGAAAAAACAAATCTAATGGGATAGCTAAAACCCAGGCCTCAACATTGTAAAATATATATATAACAGTTTTCTGGAAGGATCCTTGTCATATAAGCAATAAAAATGAAAGGTGTCTCTGGCTGGCCATCGCCCCCAAACAGCTGCTTAAGCAGCACATCAGCAATGAAGGGGGAAGAAGAGGCAGGTCAGTGAATGAAGGGGGAAAAAGAAGCAGGTCAGTGAACGAAGGGGGAAGAAGAGGCAGGTCAGTGAACGAAGGGGGAAGAAGAGGCTCTGGAGAAGTTCTGTGGGACCAGATCTCCCGGGCCTTTAACTGTCTGAATGGGACACAGACACTGCAGTCAGAGCAGGAACAGCCCCTGAGGCTGGGTGGCTGCTGAGGCAGGGTGTTTGTGCCTAAACAGGCATGATGTCTTCAGTGAACTGGCCCAGAACACCCCTCTCTTTCTCCCGAGCATAAATAAGCAGGCATTTGCCCAAGATGATTACCAGGGAGCCAAGGAGGAGAAACATGGAACCAGCAGAGGCCTTCGAAACGCAAGTGGGAGAGAAGGGTCTGTGGAGTAAGCACCGCCCTCCGCCTGGCAAGGCTCTCGGCCTTAAAGACGCTGTCACTGCTGAAGCATCTTCCTTCACGCAGCCTCTCCACGCAGCTAGACTGGGCTTCCTTACAGCATGGTGGTCTCAAGACAGCTCGGCTGCTCACATGAGGGCTGGACTCCAAGAGGGAGTACTCAGGGAGACCCAACAGAAGCACAAGTCTGATCATTTAGAAGATAAACAGTGTCACTTCCACCATATTCTGCTTGTCAAGAGTTAGTCACAGCCAGGAGCCAGTAAGGGGGAGAATGGTTTATAAATGTAGGGAGGGAGAGAACTGATGGTCCCCACTTTGCCATAAGCCATCAGCCTGTCCATCCATCTCTCCCAACAATGTTAAGATGGAATGGAGGACTGAGAATGTTGGGTCTGACAAGCGTTTCCTAAATGAATAATTATAAATGTTTAAATTGTTGTTCTATAAATAATAGTATTTTTGTTTGTTTTTAATTAGCAAATAGAAATGGGTAAATAAAAATAACAATCACTCCTGTCACCCAGAGTGGGGGGAAATCACTCCTACTTTGGTTATAGGCAAAAATTAATATTTATCTCATTAGGAAGAATTCAGATAATTTTTCAGCTCTCTCCCCTTTGAATATCAATTTAGTCCAGGAAATTACTCAATGTTACTCAGCTTTGTTAGATGGGCAGAAAGCCAGCCCCCAGATGTCAGGACAAATATTGGGGCTTAGGAGTTGAATGGGTAAGAGGAGACAAATGATTTGAGCAGATGCCTTGTTGAAGTTGTGAGAGGGAACATCTGCTGTTCTATTTGCGAAGGTATTTGGTAATCAAGAAGATGGTGTGGATGCAAAAATGGAGTGACCTGCGTTGAGATTCAGAGCATGAACACTGATGTCAAAGCTCTGTAGCTAATTAGACAGAGAATGTTACACTGTGACTCTAATTTTACAGAATGAAATCAGAATGTCCCTCTCCATCAGAGTTTACTCCCAATTTTCAAGCAGAGTGTGGCCTTGTTCCCATTCCTTGGACAATGTAATGAGCAAAAATAAACCACTGTAACAAAGCCACAGTTCCTCATGTTAGCCCACATTTTCAGGCCTTACTAGTTTCAAATGACATAATAGAGTCACATCTATTCTGTAAAAATGATTGGCACCTCAGATTCCTATCCACTTGGCTCCAGGAAGGTCAGTTCTTCTACTAGTTTCCTGTTCACCAGCCTTTCTGGGAGTCCCATGGAATCGTTTCATGCACCATCATGCTCTTTCCGCTGCTGACTGCAGCCTAGCCTCTGATTGCAGCGGGTGGCTCCTGGCCCTGCTTCTTTCAAGCTATACTGCTGTTTTCTGCTGTCCCATTCTGAAATTCTCTCAGTGAATGCAGAAACCAAGCCATATGTTTACAGGGGGGGTCATGAGGTCTTGGAGTTAACAGAGAGGAATTATAACAAAAAGAAACCCAGTGCTGGACAGTAGGTGTGGTTCTCCTTAGTCCTTATAGTCTTCCACAGGGTCTCTGGTCTGCTGGCTCTTCACATTCACCAGGAGATAATTCTGTTTTCCCTTGTCCCGGGAGAAGCATCCTCAAATACCCTTTCTTTTAAAGTCAAAGGCACCAACATCAGCAAGGGCACAAAAGAGAGGGGAACTACCCTTCCTCACCTTCCTCCAGCCTAAGTCTCACCTCCTGAGCCCCTGGGAATAAGAATGCCTGGTGGTAAAGAAAAGCCATCAAAATTGACATGAGACATTGTCTTCTCTTTAGAAAAAGACAGGAGCTCGTCCCACACAGTAGTTAAGAGCCTAATTTTGTAGTCAAACTGTTCTGAATTCAAGTACCAACCCTGCCACAATTCAGGTATGAGAAAAGGCTCAGGCACTTGAGGCCTTCGTTTCTTCAATATTAAAAAATAATAATTTTTCCTAATCCAGTAATTCATCCATTGAAAAAGATTTTTTTAGTATCTGTTTTCTGGACAGCGGTGGTCCAGTGGTGATTTAAAACAAGCTCTGTTCCTATGGAGCATTACTGGCTGCCATGCAGTAAAGGATTAATCAATGTGTAGCTACCATTGTCATTTTTCATGAAGGAAGAGAGGATATGCTGAATGACCCATGTTCCCCCTTTGCAAAAAAGGTAGCCACGTCTTCCTTCACTGTAAAAAGGTAGGATGAGGTTAGGAAGGCAGATTGGGGTTAGGTACACACCTTCACAGTGCCATGCTTTCCAGTCCTCAAGGCCTAACCTGGCGTTTTCACCATTATTCCAACCGGGTCTTGGAGTTCATGGCTTCTGGAGGATGCAAAGATGGTTTCATGTTCTACTTATCAGCACAGTCTTACAAGTAAATGAAAGTTAACTTTAGCACTGGTAGTTCTCCCATAAATGCATTTCTTAGCAAGTCCTTGATGGATGCCAGCCTACATGTCCCGAGCTTTAGCATGGTCTCCTGTCCCCATGAAACGGATGCTTCTTCTCAGATACCTGCCCCTCCCCAAAGAGGCCATAAACAGTTGCCAGCCATCACAAAGAAAACTATGGTGCTCTGTGATGCATTGGAATGAGGGGGGAAAGCTTTGTTTGACTCCCATACAATGTAAAAACAGGACAGGTTTCATTGGAAGAATTCTATAAACACTATGCCTTATGACTACTAATGATACATTGTGCCGCACCAGCACAGCCAAGGGTGAACCTGAGGAGGGGCAGTGAAGGATTAAAGAAAAGACAGACAAGAGAATACAGCAGGGGCTTGGTGAATCTCCCGTGTCTGGATGAGGACACAAAAGACCCAGCCTGCAAGCCGGTGCTTTATTTCATAGTCTGATTAAAACAAGGGTAGATTAACATGTATACAAAGGTTCTTGTTTTGGCAACACTTGCTGCACCTCCCACAGCCCATTAGCCACTTAGGAAGGAATTAGGGAGGGCTACAAGGTCAGGCTGAATTATGCTAGGAGAGCTCTGCCCTCCAGGCTCGGACATGTTTGTGGCCCTGCCACAGGTCAGCCAGAAGCTTGACCCTAGAACTGCTCTCTACAGTCCATAATTTATTCTACTTCTCTCCAGCCCAGTCTGATCAAGATTGACAAACATTGAGGCCCAGCTTGAGAGTGAGGGACCTGTTAGATAGAAAACCCATGAATAGTGATGAGTCTGCTCTATAAAAGGCAGGAGTTTACAAGCATGGATGGGATCAATCTGAGAAGTCCTCAATAGGGTAGAGATTGGTAAAATTATTTTTTTCTCTTAGTCCATATAATGGGAGCAGTTTTTCATTTATTCACTCAGACATTCACTGAACACTGTGCTAGTCACTGGAGATAGAATGATGGAGCAGATAGTTCCTTCACTGTATCAAGGAGCTCAAAGTCCAGTGAAGAGACAGGCAGATAAATAATGAACCCATTACAGGGGTCTAGCAAATAGATACAGGTATTTGAGTCTAGCAAATAGATACAGGTATTTGAGTCTAGCAAATAGATACAGGTATGAGTGTATAGGCAATATATGTAGGCTTCTCCTAATTTGTAAACCATGTTTAGCAATTACAGGGTCCTATCATCTACTGAGAACCTATTATGTACTAAGCCCCAGCCCTGTACTAACTATTTACATAGTTATAACTATGTAAATAATTATAACTATGTAAATAGTTAGTACAGGGCTTGGTACTAACTTATCGTATTTTATTCTTTCAACAACTGTGCAAGATGATGATTACTATAATAGTTTTCCTTTTCTATAGAAACTGAGAGTTCAGAGAGAACTATGTGATTTGCCCAAAGCTAAATACTTAGAAATTGGTGGAGCCAGAATTTACACTAAAGAAGGAAGCTTCTATAGTTATGTAAGCAAAAAAATTACATAAAAAAACTTCTGGAAGATATCAAGGGAGAGATTGACAGCAATACAATCA
The DNA here is from genome assembly GCA_004026665.1 of Murina feae. Lineage (NCBI taxonomy): Eukaryota > Metazoa > Chordata > Mammalia > Chiroptera > Vespertilionidae > Murina > Murina feae. Next base: position 13,492 of record PVJC01031659.1, on the reverse strand, counting down.
TAGTGGGGGACTTTAATACCCCACTATCACCACTGGACAAATCCTCTAAACAAAAAATCAGCAGAGAAACATCAATCCTAAATTACTCACTAGATCAGATGGACTTAAAAATTACAGTGCCCCACACTTTTCCCACTGATTCTATCTGCTTCCCCAGGCAGGGTATGGTAACTATGTTATCCAGATACTGCTTCACTGCTAAAAGAATATGAATCCTTCGCTCTCCAAACTTACTGACCTTGACTCTAGAAAGGTTACCCTGAAATTTTGTTTAAACCTCAAGTTCAGCAGCCACTTATAAAAAAAAAACAAACAACTATGCCTAATCCTCATTTTGGCTTTTTCATTGACTGCTTATTCCATAAAGATTCCAACCACATCTACAGGACAGTAGAGAAACTGCTAAAAAAAAAAAAAAAAAGGAAACTTAGAACAGAGGTCTAATATTCCATGTGGTATTTCAGGGCCACTCTATTAATATAAGCCATGTTCGGCAAGGTCAGAGGTTGGGGTGGGAATTGGGAGGAGGGGAGCTATGGGGGAAAAAAGAGGAACAACTGTAATAATCTGAACAATAAAAATAAATTTTAAAAAAATATATATATATATAAGCCATGTTCATTTAAACTTGTCCATATCTCCCTGATCAGTGGGCTTAGATTTCTCTGAGTACACTTATTTGCTATTTTTAGATCAAAGCTCCATTCTTGTCCCCTCTTGGACTTCTGTTTGATTTGATCTTCCCATTGAGGAGATGAGTTTGAGCTAATGATTTATACTGCCTCACTCATGGACTTTTCTTTTTTATCTATCTTCACTCTCTGTAGTCCATCCATCTCATATATGTCTACGTGCTGACAATTCCCACATTAGTAATTATAGTTGAACCTTCCTGTGAACTCCTGACTCATATCTCCAACTATCTACTCAACATTTTTATTTGGGTACCTAATGAACATCTCAAATTTACCATGTCCAGAACTGAGCTCTTGATCTAAATTTTTCAACTATTTTTTGCTTTATTTAGACACAATTCACATAACATATAACTCACCTATGTCAAGTCTACCACTCAGTGGCTTTTAGTATACTCACAGAATTGTACAGCCAATATCACAGTCAATTTTAGAACACAATTTTCATCACCCCAAGAGAAACATCATACTCTTTAGCAGCCACTCCCTACTCCTCCGGTCCTCCCATCCCTGTACAACCAGTAATCTACCAACTGCCTTTATAGATTTGACTATTCCAAGTGTTTCATATAAATGGAATCCTACTGTCTCAAGGAACTGGCTTCTTTCACTTAATATAGTTCATCCATACATGTATTGGTATTATATTCCTTTTTGTGGCTGAATAATATTCCATTCCAATGAACATGTCACTTGTAATTTATCCTTTCATCATGATGGATATTTGGATTGTTTCTACTTTTTTGGCTATAATGAATAATGCTACTATGAAGATTTATGCAGAAGTTTTGGGGTTGACATGTTTTTATTACTCTTGGGTTTATAACTAAAATAGAATTGCTGGGTCACATGGTAACTCTGGCTAACATTTTGAGTAACTGCCAGATTGTTTTCTAAAGTGCTGTACTAATTTTATATTCACAACAGCAATTGTGTAAAGCTTCCAATTTCTCCACATTCTCACCAGCACTTATCATCTACTATTTTTACTGTAGCCATCCTGGTGGGTGTGAAGGGGTATGTCATTGTGCTTTTGATTTGCACTTCCTTGATGGCCAAAGATGGTAAGCACCTTTCTATGTGTTTAGTGGCCATTTGCATATCTTCTTTGGAGAAATATCTACTCAAATACTTTGTCCATTTTCTAATTGAGCGATTTGTCTTTTAATTAATGAGTTTTAATAGTTCTTTGCATATTCTAGATATGAATTCTTTATCAGATATATGATTTGCAAATATTTTCTCCCATTTTGTGGTTTGTCTTTTCACTTTCTTAATATGTTGAAGCATAAAAGTTTTAATTTTGATGATCTAATTTATATATTTTTATTTTGTTGCTTGTGCTTTTGATGTCATAGCTAAGAAACCATCCAAAGCCACAAAGATTTACCTTATGTTTTTGAGCTGTTGATCTTATTCATAACATGTGTTCCTCATGGTTCCATAACAAAGTTGATGGCATCTCCATCTTTGCAGTTGTTCAGGCCTAAAGCCTTAGAGTTATTCTTGATTCCTCTTTATCTCTCCTATCTACAGCCCTTCAGCATCTCCTGTCAGCTCTAACTTCAAATATATTTGGAACCTGGCCAGTTTTCATCCCTTCCACTGCTACCATCTCTCATCTAGTCACCAGAATAGAGTTCTCACTGGTCTCTCTTCTGCAGTCTGGACTCACACAGCAGTTGGCTTGATCTATTTAAAATGTCAGCAGGCTATGTCATTCCTCTGCTTTAAATTCTCCAGTGGCATTCCATCTCACTCAGTAAGAGCTACAGTCTTTGCAATAACCTAAAAGGCTCTGTTCTCTTTCTTTTTTGTTTTGTTGTTGTTGTTTGTTTTTAATAATTTTTATTGATTTTAGAGAGAAAGGGAGAAGGGGAGAGTGATAGAAACATCAATGATGAGAGAAAATCATTGATTGTCTGCCTCCTACACCCTCCACACTGGGGATCAAGACCACAACCCAGGTATATGCCCCGACTGGCAATCAAACTGTGACCTCCTGGTTCATAGGCTGATGCTCAACCACTGAGCCACACCAAATGGGCATTGTTGTTGTTGTTTTATTTATCCTTATTGTTTGAAAGTATTGCAGATTTCTCCTTCTTTTTCCCATTGACTCCTTCTAGCCCACACCTGCTCCTCTACCTCAGCCCCAGGCCTTCATCCTATTCTCTTTCTGCTCTCCATTCCTATTCACCACACCTTTAGGACACACAGGGTGGCTTCATTTGTTGGGACACATTAGGTAAACTCCTACATCAGAGCCTCTGCACTTGTTATTCCCTCTGACTTGAATGCAAATCCCCAAATAATAAGTTCACTCCATGTCATTCAAGTATCACCTTCTAATAAAGCCTTTAATGACCATTCCAGTTGAAATGCCGACCGAATAAACTTCTTTCCTTTTTTCTTTTTCCTCTATAGCCTTTATTACAATCTAACAAACATATTTTTACTTATTATCTTGTTTATTGTCTATCCTTCTTCTCTAGAAGTTAAGTTCCAATGAGACAGACATTTGTGTCTGTGTTTACTACTATATTCCCCAGTGCCTAGGACAGTGCCTGGCACATTTAAGTGCTCACTAAACATTTGTTGGACAAACAAAGGGTATGACTGTGGCTTTTGTGTGTAACATCACCCATGAGTTCAGAGTTCTGGAGCTATTTTTGTATGGATTAAATTTTTTAGAGTAGTTTTTGTTTTAGTAAAATTGAGTGGAATGTAGATCATTTCTATATACTCCCTGACCCCCCCACACACACACTCAGCCTCCTCCACTATCAACATCCTTGTTATGAACTGAATTGTGCCCCTTCAAAATTCATATGTTTAAATTCTAACCACCCATATCTCAGAATGTGAATGTTTAGAGATAAGACATTTAAAGAGGCAAGTAAGATGAAATTGGTTCACCATATGGGTGGACCCTAATCCAATCTGACTGATGTCCTTATAAGAAGAGGAAATTTGTACACACACAGAGGTATCAGGGATGTACTCATACAGAGAAAAGACCATGTGAGGACACAGAGAGAAGACAGCACCTGCTAATCAAGAAGAGGGGCCTCGGGAAAAATCAACCCCGTGACACCATGATATTATACCTCAGCCTCCAGAACTGTGAGAAAACAAACTTCTGTTGTGTAAGCCACACAGTCTATGGTATTTTGTTATTGCAGCCCTAACAAACTAACATAATCCTGCACCAGAGTAGTACATGTATTCCAATTGATAAACCTACATGGGCACATCATTATCACTCAAAGTCCATAGTTTTCATTAGGGTTCATTCTTGATGTTGTACATTCTATAGGTATGGACAAATGTATGCACCATTACAGTAACATACAGAATAGTTTCACTGCCATCAAAAACCCTAAATCTTAAAAATGTGCTACATTTATTCATTCCTTCTCCCAACCCCTGTCAACCACTGTTCTTTTTACTGTCTTCACAGTTTTGCCTTTCCCAGAATGTTATATAGTTAGAATCCTACATGTAACCTTTTCTGATTGACTTCTTTCACTCAGTAGTAGACATTTAAGTTTTCTCTATGTCTTTTCATGGCTTGGCTCATTTCTTTTTAGCATTGAATAATATTCCATCATCTGGATATACCATAGTTTATTCATACATTCACCTCTTAAAGAACATCTTGGTTGCTTCTAAGTTTTGAAAGTTATGACTAAAACTACTATAAACATCGGTGAGCAGGTTTTTGAGCGGCCATGAATTTTCAGCTCTCTTGGATAAATACCAAGAAGTAAGAAGTGCGGTTTCTGGTTCCTATGGAAAGAGTATGTTTAGTGTTTGTGGGGGGGGGGGGACAAAAACAACAACTGCCAAATTGCCACCAGCAATAAATGAGACACCTCTTGCTGCTCCACATCCCTGCCAACAGTTGGTATTGTCAGTGTTTTCAATTTCATCATTCTAATAGGTGTGTAGTGGTAACTCATTTTAATTTACAATTCCTTAATGAGATATAATATTGAGCATCTTTTCATATTGTTTACCATCTGTATATGGTGAGGTGTCTTTCCAGATCTGCACATTTTCTAATTGGATTGCTCATTTTCTTATTGTTAATTTGAAACTTTTTAAAAAATAAAATGAATAAATACAGTTAACCCGACTGGCGTGGCTCAGTGGTTGAGCATCACCCTATGAATCAGGAGGTCATGGTTCGATTCCCAGTCAGGACACATGCCCAAGTTATGGGCTCAACCCCTAGTAGGGGGTGTGCAGGAAGTAGCTGATCAACGATTCTCTCTGATAATTGAAGTTTCTGTCTCTCTTTCTCCCTTCCTCTCTGAAATCAATAAAAATATATTATAAATAAAAAAAATAAATAACATTGTTCAAATATTCTTCAAAGGATTCATTTAACCAGAATACTATAGTATATTAGCTATAGCAGCATGAATCACAAATTGAGATTGTGAATCATGGGGGAATGGAAGATGAGTATGGCAAAGAGATTTCAATTTCTTAAACTATACTAGTTCCTCCTTTAATTGTTTTTACACAAAGAGAACATCTATTTGCAAAGCCAAGCATAGAGTCTGGCATCTGTTGTCAAAACTAAGATACCACAGACTGTGAATTTAAAGTAGGTCTCTGCTAGTTATGAAATCCACCCCCAGGAAGAAAAAAGGGCAGTGCGCACACTTCAGTTCCTTGTCTGCCTTGCAAAGATTCATGAGGAGGGTAGGAAACACAGTAGACTTTCTTTGGATTCAGTAATACCTAGATAAACCGATCAGGACAAACACAGTACAAAAATGTCTCCATGTGTTTTTTTCACAGCTATTTATAAGGCATGCAGGCAGCATATATGTGCAAAAGGTCCCAGTAGTTGTCTAGTACAAAAGCAACCTGTAAAAGGGTCTTGGTGTTTGTCCAGGAAAACAAAAGAGATCTGTCATTGTGCTGACATTTGTTTATCTTTCTCTGACTGATTTTTCATGGAGGCTCTTTGTTACAGCAGAAGGGTCGATGAGTATTGAGTTTCTGTTGCAGAAAGACGTCTCCATTTCAGGAGGAGCCCACAGATCTGGCCTTCTCTGAGACATCCCCACGTCCCTGAGGAGCAGTGTATCAGAACATGCAACTTACAGGGAATCGGGTGCAAGGGACTACTTCCTTGGGGCCACTTGCCTAAGCTTCTGCAGGTCTTTTTTCTTAAAGAAAAAAAAACAATCAAGCAAGCAATTTCCAATATTTCTAATAACTCAAATCTCTTTGTTAACAAAACAAGTGTTCCCCCCCAAAAAAGTGAATCAAAGAATAGGGGAAAGCATACCTTTTGTTGGTCAGCTCATAAATGTTATGATCTCATTCACCAAATTCAGTTTTTGATGTGCACATGTTTTTGTTTATTTGCTTGTTTGCTTTGTTGTTTCATCAAAAGAGGAAAATGTACAGCCATTTGAAGAACTCTTTGGCAGCTTCTTATAAAATAAAGCCTACGCCTACCGCAAAATCCAGCAATTGCACACAGAGGTATTTACCCCAGAGAAATGAAAGCAAATATCCACATAAAATCTTATGCATAAAAGTGTTCCAGCAGCTTTATTCAAAATAGCCAAACAGTGGAGGCAATCTGTGTATTTATGTGTTTATGAACAAAAAGAGATGAATTGTAGTGCATCCTTACAATGGAGCAATGAAAGGGAACAAGCTAGTGATTCAGGTAGCAACACAAATCTCAAAAACATGCTGAGTGAAAAGAAGCCAGACCTAAGAACGCATACTGCATGATTCCACTTACACAAGTACAAAAGCAGGCAAAACTAATCTATGGTGATAACAATCCAAACAGTGCTTAATCCCTGGAGAGGGGTTGGATCAGGACAGGAAATGAAGTAACTTTCTGGGGTAATGGAAATGTTCCGTACCGTCTTTTTCAAAAATATGTTCTTATTGATTGTTTTTTTTTCTAAAGAGAGAGGAAGAGAGAAACAGCATGGACGGGCTGCCTCCTGCATATCCCTACTGAGGATCGAGCCTGCGACTTATCTGCGTACAGGGCAACTCTTCAACCAACTGAGTCACGCCGGCCAGGGCAACATGTTCCATATCTTGGTTAGGACAGTACTTACATGGGACTACACATTTATCAAAAGTCAACAAACAGTATGTTTAAAATCCGTACATAACTACTGTTGTAAATTATATCTCCATTTTTAAAAAGAGACTATCAAGTAAGGAAGAAAAGAATACCCGGTAAGGCAAAAAGAAGGGCAGTAGTCTCTGGTTTCTGTGGCAATTTAAACTCCATATTGGGTCTATGTATTCAAATGAATTTTTATTACCCTGGGACTATTGAAAGTCATCATCAGCCAGATGAGAGCAAAAGAAAGAGGAAACAGACCTTCCAGAAATCATTTTCCCCATGATTTTTTTAAAGCGCATTTTTCAGTCATTATCTTGAGAGAAAACAAGCAGCTGGGTCATTGAACAAAGAGGTTTAAATAGGCTACGAGAAAAAAAGAGAGGGGAAGTTGAGGGGAACAATGCCTGTTTTGGTGCCAGTCGCACAAAACCAAGCCGGTAAACTGATGGCTCTGTCTGCCACTAACATCGTTAGAGGCATAACACTCAATAACGAAGGGTGCTCCAATTATGGGCATGATTTGAGGCATATTGTTCAAAACATTCTAAAACCTGAAATTACAGCCACAAATGCGTTGACAGCCCTCGCCCTCATCTGTGAAAATAGATGTAAATGCGAAAGGAAAGATCGGAGGCTCTTGGTGTCCCCTGTGCATTGTCAACCCGCACTCACTATCCCTTGCTTCTTTTTACCTTCCTTGCCAATTTCAAACCCATCTGGGATTGATTGAGCTGCTGGTTTCAAAGTTTCTGTCTGACCTCCAACCCAGTGTATTTATCTCTTACCTTCTTTTCAGGTTTGCGTAAAATTATCAAAACACAAGTCATAGAACATTTGTAAAGACATCACACAACGTGCTGAAAAGCAAAAATAAAGGGGGCTTGGGTTTTGTTCAGCAGGTTTCTCTCCTCGCCCAGACCACATGCATATGCTGTTTAATTGCAAAATTCAGATGTTGAATGGGGGGTAGGAGGGAAAGTAGGAAAAGAAACAAAAGAAACACTGAGATGCCTTCTAAAATTCTACTTAGGCTAAATTAACTACGTGGGCAACAATACAGGTGCTGCTTTTTTTCTTAAACATATGTATTAGCAGAGATGCAGGCTAAATAAATAACTGTTTAGTGGGAAATGAATTATGTAAATATAATTTATAGCATTAATTTGGGCTTACAAATTTAATCCACTCAAACATGGAAAGATTTCCATGCAATGAATCTTTCTGAGGTTGTTTAATATGTTAAAATAAATACTGAGCAGATGACAGAAAAAACATGACTTCCACATCACAAAAGCTATTTTGAAACAATAAATTAAGGGCCTGCTGAATATTTACAATCATGAGTTTTTAACTCTTCGGTAAATTTTCTTCTTAAAATATTCAAGCAGCAGGCAGATTTTGGTGGCAGCAATTCAAAACCGTGCATGTCGAGAGAACATTTTAGGTAAATAAGTGCTACAGTATGAGATGGGGGAGGCACTTTTTGTAAAATAGGTCTTTTGAATGCCACCTGGAAATCTGCAAGTAACACAAATATTTGGGAACCTTTATGCTACCCCAAAGCCGTTTTCATTAACAATTCACCCTGGTGAAGCATTTATAACAATGGCTTAAATATGTATTAAAGGGGAAGATGAATAAGTGATTTAGAAGTATTTTATTTGAGCATAAAGTTGAGACTTTAAACAAGGTATTTTTAAAAATAACGATAGAGTGCTGGGCTAAAATTACTCACTCCTCTTCATGGAGAGGCAAAAGGGAGTCTAAAGGTCTTATATGAAAAAGTACCCAGCTGGCAGACTTAGGGGAGATCAATGGCTTCTGCTGGTTACATGGTTGACCTGTGTCACCAAGAGGGAATGTGGGTTTGGGAGCAGGTCACAGACTCTCCCATCTTTACTATGAAGGTCTGTTTGTTGCTCTTTATTTGGGAAGTGATCATCATTTCTCAGATTGATGGCATCAAGCCAGAAAGTTCCCTGAGAGGAAAAATGGAGACCTTATGGTGTCTACTTCTACTTTTCTTCTTCCTCCTGATCTCTGCAGCAGTATCAGAGACCAGGAGCGCTCATTATAAGCTCAAAAGAAGCAGAAACTATCTTCCTCACTCTCCCTCCCAGCAGTAGCAGGGCAGCCAGGGGCAGGGAAGGGGGAGGGGCTGGCCAGCACTGCTGAATTAACTTCAATCTGCACACTCACAATTGGTTTAACCCCACGGGGTGGGCGTTGATTCTCAACTGTTTTTGATCTCTAGGACCTAAAGAGAGGGGAAGGGAAGACCTGTCTGCTCTTTGGGCAGGTGTTCACTGAGAGTGCAGAATTCTTGAGCTTCCATCCCAGCCATGTTTGCAAAGATGCAGCACGTGCAAAAGAGGCGGGAACAGATGCAGGGGCGGTGTGGACTTCCAGGCCCCGTGCTCATCACAATTGCTTTAATCCAATGATTGACTTTTCTTGGAAGGGTGTGAACCAGGAAAAGTAGACATGAAAACACAAGATGTTGATAAAGATCAAAATTTTCTTAAAGCAAGTGTTAGTCTTCTCAAACATCAAATCTATTACATGCTGAAATCAAAGAGTTTTTGGGGAAGGGATGCCATCTTGAAATTAAAATACAATAAAATGGAAAAATGTGATTTGATATAAAAATTCTCTCCATCTAGAGGACTTTTTAGGCACATGTTATGCATTAAAATAAAGTAGTTTTATTTCCAAAGCAAAGTCGAATCCTGCCCTTAAGTAAGGTCCCCTTGGACTGTGACAGTATGGCTTCAACAGGATTAGAAATCATGACTGGTACGGGGTCTAAGGTGTGCTGCATTGTCCAGTATAGTAGCCAAGAGCAACAAGTGGCTATTTAAATGTAAATTAATTAAAATTAAATAAAATTTTAAATTCACTTCCTCAATTGCATTAGCCACATTTCTTTTTCTTTTTTTGATTGAAGTCGATTTTTTTAATTACATTTTTTTTAATTACAAAGATTAGTACATATATCTCTTTTTCCCCCTGCCCTTCCCCCAGGCATTAGTCACATTTCAAATAATCAATAGTCACATGTTATTAGCGGCTGCCTTATTAAACAGCACATAGAATATCCTACGACCACAGAAAGGTCTATTGGACAGTGCTGGCCCAGAGTAAACACAAAATGACAGTATTCTACATCAGAGAGAAAGCATTTAGATCTTAGTATTCAGAGCTTAGAGAAAAGCTTATTAGGCATCAAAGAGACAACATTTAATAAATTAACTATGAGTGCTAAAGATTAGATTTACCTTAAGATGCGACAGGAGTTCTAAAATGAGTTTTACACTAACAGGTAACCATAAACTTTTAAAAACTGCTAACATAAAAATAAATTTCTAAATGATGAAAAAAAATTAAAAAATATATAGCTAAGAGCTGACTTTCTCTAGTTTTTGTTGGTTAGCCCTTTGGTATCTGCACACTGTTTACGGTTTTATATGTAGGCTTTCATTGGTCCTTCATGGCCACAGTGTGTGCTTACACAGGTTGTGTACTGAATAATTCTAGAGGCAACATCCACATCCGGCCAAGTGATCTCTGGAGCATTGCAGGGTATAACCTACATCGAAGCATACAGCAGCCTGGGCCCCTCACAGCACTTGTGATTTAGAACATTGCTCCATAGCACACTTCCCTAAATTCCTTTTGACCAGATTATCCTAGTTTCCAGGGGAAGAACTTGCCCTCTTAGATGGGACATTGCAGTCTGGAAACATTGTGAACCTGCCTTTGTCCTGGACACCTGAGGAGAGAGCTAGTGTTCAGATGAACAGGCTTCTAGCCTTTTATACATGCACATTTGTGTGTTTAGAAAACAACACTGCAAATAATCATAGAAATAATAGAATCGTACCATGTGCCTCCCAAAGAACGCAGGAAGCAGGCATTATTTTACTCAAACTGGCTGCCTCGCTGATGGGAGGGCACAGACACCTCCACTGAACCTGTACAGGCTTCAGCTACCAGGAGAAGGGATTTAAACTATCCACTGAGGTTGACTGCTCTGTGCCTGAAATATGACACTGGGAGTTGACAAAGCTCTTGAAAGCCAGATTCCTGCCCAGCCTTCTGATGACAATGGTCATGAGGGGGCAAGACCCATTTCTAAGTTGTTTGGCCCTGAGCACTCAGAAACTGATCAGAAACCACTGGGGCAGCACATTGGAGTCTGTGAGGGATGGCGGGGATGGACAGACAGAGCAGGTAGGAACAGTAGCGCAGGGAGATGAAAGCCTCAGGGGACTGGCAGAGCCACATGGCCACACCTCTCCTCTATTCACCAGTGTGTGACCTGAACTAGGGCTTTTGGATTCCCAGACCCACCTTCACTACTCTCTCATGACCTGAGGCACCAGCCTTGACATGCCATAGAGCAGGTGACACACACACCTTGTGGGGCTCTATCCCCCAGCCATGTCCCATCACCTGTGCCAACACCTGCATGCAGGCCAGCTTCCAGCACTACACCTGCATTCATTTGCCTTAGCACTTTTGCTAGCTCACTGGCTCATAGAACCTGCCTCGCCACCTAATAACAGGCCGGAAGTGCACTGGAATCAACACCCTTGGAAGCAACAATCATAAACACCCCACTCTGGGCACATGGTGTTTCTGCCTTCAAGCTCTAGTTGTCCACATCGGTGACTTGCCTGGAAGCACACCGCTTACTGGCTGCCTACCCTTTCCTGTCTCACTTCCCATGCCCCTTCCTGTACTTCCTTCAGCAACTTGTATCAGGATCTGCTTCCAGGGGACCCAAATTAAGGTAGTAACCCAGCAAAAATCTTCAAAGCAACAGATGCCCTTGCCAGGATCTGCTTGCTTCTCCTTCCATTCTACAAAGGCAGAGACTTTCTAACTGGCCCCGCTGGGACCAGAACTGTCCAGTCTCCCAATAAGGATGGAGAGTGGAATCAGGATTCAGGTAACCTCCTGCCCTGACCTCTGCCTGGGCCCTGACTCTTTACACAGTGGAAGCTCTTCAGCCTACCTCATTGCCAAGATTCTCTGTGAAAAGCAGCCTGGGACCAGAAAGAAATCCTGACCTGCCACCAAGCTACTTGGCTTTGGGCCGTAATTCCACATCTCTCAAATAAAAAGGTAATATTAGCAGACACCAAATGTCACCTCCTCGGTAATTCCCAAACTCCTCTGCGTTCAAATCTCATAAACCCTCTCCACACCTCCCCGTCCCCCATCAGATTGGCTCTCAGAATTTAAAGACATTGTCCGAGAAGAAACAATTAGCACAGTGGCTGCCCCAGAGCAAGAAGGGAATATATGTGAGGCTCTGTTATTCTCTCCCCAGCTGGAGGAAGGTGGGGGCAGGACGCTGTCCCACTCAAACTTCCACCCAATTCAATGACTTTCTCCTTTCAAGCACCGTAGGATGCGAAAACCAAGGAAATGCGGTCCTGAAACCATCCTTGCTCTTTTTAAGTATTCTGGAGAGATAGCACTGTCTCATTTCTACATGCTTCCTAGGGCTGACAGTCCTGGATGCCACTCTGCAAATATCAAGTGCCTCCTAAGAGCTGGGTAATAACAACTCACAAAACCTTTGCGGACAGAGAGCCCATGAGGAGCTGGCTGCCTAGTGCTTTCTGAAGCTCTTCACTTTGTTTATACCTTCAAGGTCTACTTTAGTCTCAGTCAATGTTAATGTAAAAATCTTCTCTCCTGTGGTGATAGGGTGCTTAAAAACTCGTGGATGAGATGGAGTCTGTGGATTGAGTAGTCCAAAGAGCATGGTTTGGGGGTCAGAGAGGCCTTAACTAAAATCTTGGCTCTGCCCCTTAGTAATAGGTTCTTTCGGCAAGTTTCTTCTCTTCTCCACAGTGGGGATGGGGGAGGGTGACATCACCTTCTTCATAGGGTTGTAGCCACAATTACAGGTGGCAATGAAAAGGAGCTTGTACAATGCCTGCATTAGGGACTGTTTTTTATGACAGACTAGAGGCCAGGAGCACAAAAATTTGTGCCCTCTCCCAGTCTGGGACCCCTCGGGGGATGTCCACCTGCTGGCTTAGGCCCACTCCCTGGGTAATCAGGCCTAAGCTGGCAGTCAGACATCCCTCTGGCAGCCTGGGAGCCCTTGGGGGATGTCCACTTGCCAGTGAGAAGCAGGCCTAAGCTGCAATTGGACATCCTTAGCACTGCTGAGGAGGCAGGAGAGGTTCCCACCACTGCTGCTGTACTGGCAGACGTCAGCCTGGCTTATGGCTAAGCAGAGCTCCCCCTGTGGGAGTGTACTGACCACCTGGAGCAGCTCCTGCATTGAGCATCTGCCCCCCAGTGGTCAATGTGTGTCATAGTGACCAGTCATTCCCAGTAGTTCTGCTGTTAGGGTCAATTTGCATAATACCCTTTTATTATATAGGATAATCCTGCAACCTGTATTACTTAATTTCTCTCTCTTTTGCTTTAGCAGCTAAAGTTTAGCCCTTCTAGAAACATTACTCAGAAGGAGCGAACCCATCTGTTCATTTTCTTTTCATCCTTTTTCTCTACTTGAGACTATGACTAATAGGAAAATGGTAGAAAGATGTTGAACAGAAAGGATGAGGGAATGAAAAGGGGTCTCAAGAATCCACAAATAAGATATGCTGTTCCATTTGAGCTGAATTTTGTTTAGCATCAATCA
>PVJC01031658.1:0-20412 GCA_004026665.1 Murina feae | reverse complement strand
GGACTGACAATTTTTGGGGGTTAAGGGTGTTGGGGATGCGTGAAGAGACTGGACAATAATTGTACACCTATGGATGAGGACAATGGGGGGGGCAAGGTCAGAGGTTGGGGTGGGAATTGGGAGGAGGGGAGCTATGGGGGAAAAAAGAGGAACAACTGTAATAATCTGAACAATAAAAATAAATAAATAAATAAATAAAAAAGAAAGCTAAAACTAAAATCTTCCTTCCTGAGACCTCTGTCCATGCCCCACTCGCGGTTCCTCACTGCTGCACAGCAAATATTAAGAAATCCCAAGACCTGGACCAAGGTATGCGTTCCTCCTTTTTGTTCCTCCAGAAGCACGACCTCAGATCAAGATTAGAGGGAAAAGAAGGGAAAGGAAACAGGTAGAGGTTGGGACAGGAAGAGACAGCAGCCAACAAAGAATGTATCTTCAAGCCCAGTGTAGGCAACCGAAGCTTAATCCCAGTGGGGAACCAGAATCGGTGTGGAAGAAACACATACAGTTATCCCACCCAAGAAACTGTCTTGTCTTGACACAACGAAATACCAAGACTGGGTAGCTTAAAAAGCAAAAATTTGTTTCTTGTAGTTACGGAGGCTGCAAAGTGCAAGGCCAGCGTTCAGACAGTGTTCAGTGTCTGGTGAGAGCTCTCTTCCTGGCTTGCAGATGGCCTCCGTGTTCTCATATGGCCTTCTCTCTGAGCACAAGCTGAAATCATCTCTAATGTTTCTTCCTTTTTATATACAGGCACCAACCCCACCTTTATGACCCCATTTAACCTCCATCATCTCCTCATAGGACTTAACTCCAAATACACTCACATTGGAAATTCAGACTTTAACATATGAATTTGAAGGACACAAACACCATAATCTATAATAGGAGCTGCAGTATTTATATACCAATTCCATCACTCTGGCACGTCTGAACTACAAAAAGGGTGAAAAGGGAGCTTTAGCAATCAGAGAAAAACCTCAGATAAAGATGTGCAAGTCGGTACTGGGAAGTGGGGAAGGTATACACTGCATGGTCAAGATGGGGAATACGTGTGGGGGATGTCAGCAGCCACTGCATTACTTCTTTATTATTTTGTATAGCCGTCTATAATTTACCCTCTTAAATGAACTTAGTTATGAAGCTGGGAACTCAGAAGTTCCAGCTTCACTTCAAATCACCAATGGAAGTGTATAGCAAAGATCAATGTTTACTGAATCAGATTATTTTATTTTTCTTAATCATTTGTGATTTATTTCTATTGTGTCCAAACAAGATAGGTTCTAGACTCTAGAATCAATTTCAAGTTTTGAGTCTTGAGAAAATAGAAAATTGTTTTAATTTACCATATTTTCAAAGTGCACCTTAATTTTATTGTACTTTGATAGCTTTCTGTATTTACATTCCCATCACTTTAAAATCAAAACTATTGTTTTTGTGTCTATTACCTCAGCATCTTGCTCCTGGGTAATATGATCCTTTATTATTATGGTTCTTTGGAAAATTTATGGGAAGAAATGTAAGTTAGCAACATAAATTTATTAACTCTTCTTTCTGAGACAGCACTAAAAAATAGTGTTTTATATAAATACAAAATACTACATATATATGTATACACACACACACGTACATATATATATATATATATATATATATATATATATATATGCCATAATAAATGAGAAATTGAGGGACCATTAGCAAATGAGGTATATAAAACATTTCTGAATGATAAAAAGTAGATGAAAAAATGGGACATGAGAGCATTATGCTAAATGAAATATGTCATACAGAGAAAGCCAAAACTAAAATTATTTTTCATTTTATTTCATTGTTTATGTAGAGATCATTATAACCCTCATAAGGGAATAAGCTGAGAAGATGAATATCTATGAAAGAGAAGCCCCTGACAATTTTGGTTCCAAAATAAATGCAGACACAGCTTTTCTGGAATAAAACTAAAAATTAAAAGTAAAATTTATTTTACCAGACAACATATATAATTTTTAAAAAATTCATTTTTAATGATTTCAGAGAGGAAGAGAGAGAAGCATCAATGATGAGGGAATTATTAATTGGCTGCCTCCTGCACATCGCCTGCTGGGGATTGAACCTGCAACCCAAGCATGTGTTCTTGACCAGAATCAAACCCAGGATCTGTCAGTCCGCAGCCCAAAGCTCTATCCACTAACCAAACTGGCTAGAGCTAATCTTTTTCTTTTTTTAGTGAAAATGTGGTAATTATCTATTGCCTTCCTGCTCTGACCAAAAAAAAGAATTAGCACATTTAAACTACCTTCTCATGTATTTAGTCAGCCAGTCAACCAACAGACACTTCAGAGCAACAACTGTGTGCTAGGAGTAACAATACTTCACTTTCCATGTTTCTACAAAAAGAGTAGAATATGTTGCACCATGGAAACAGCCAAACCCTATTACTAGGGTCAGGGCATAGAGGCATAATAATAGTAAATATTTTAGGATTTTAATTATGATCTAACAGAAGATGAAATACAATGCATTGAAACTAAAGAACACAGAACTTGGAGAATGAAGATGAGCTCCACCTGCATATTGACCAGAAGGCATAGGCTTGACCCTTCCTGATCAATTATTTCTCTCCATGGATATTTTTTTTTAATTGTGGGTAAAAACACTGAAATTAAAACTACCCTCTTAAGCAATTTTTAAGCATACAACACTATAGGCACAGTATTGTGCAGTAAATATGTAGAATTTAATTATCTTGTATAATGGAAACTTTATGCCCATTGAATATGTTTTTGAAGATTTTTGAGCTCAAGTACAACTTACTGTAATAAAAAATGCCTAAATTCAAAAACAAACAGTAGTTTTAATTTTCTGAAAATATTTCTTCCTAGTAATTGCATCTAGTATTAGCTGCGAATGTCATAGTAAGATACATTTCTTTATTCATCTAAGAATTATACAATGGTTAGTACTATCTTGCTTATCTCTTGTATGTGTTGCAATATTAGAATAGTCCTCCATTATTTTGTGGGGATATGTTCCTAGACACCCAGTACTGAGCCCTGTATGTGCTATGTTTTTCTCTTATAATCCACACTTATGATAGTTCACTTTATAAATTAGACATAGTAAGAGATTAACAATAACTAATTAAATAGAATAATTATAAAAATGAAAGCTATGTAAATGTGGTCTCTGTCTCAAAATATCTTAGCATACTGTACTCACCCTTCTTCTGTGATTATGTGAGATGATAAATGCCTGTGCGATGAGATGAAGTGCAGTGAATGATATATTGACATTGTGATGTAGCTTGAATCTAAGCACCAAGATGCTGTTGATCTGGTAGACATGGTGGCTACTAAGCGGGCAGCAGCAGCAAGGAGTATATACAGCATCATACACTGGACAAAGGGATCATTCCTGGCCAAAGCGAGAGAGCAGGGCAGTGTGAGATTTTTACCAAGCTACTCCGAACAACATGCAATTTAAAATTACAAATTGTTTACTTCTGGAATTTTCTATTGAACATTTTTGGACCACAGTTGGTCACGGGTAACTAAAATTATGGAAAGATACCTTCTTTTGGGGCTGATGGTCATTTTAATTCACTATTCTCTCTCTTTGAACTTTTTACCTCTTTGAACTTTCTCTTCAATATTTAAAGAATGACAACAATGTTCTGGCTTTTTTAATATAAGTAAGTTTGAGTAAATTAGTTCCTTATTTTCATGGTTAAGAAACAAAAAGACTATATGTAAGCAGATTTCTTCGTCTAGTTTATCTTTATAAATGTTTTAGTTTTAATCCTGTACTATAATATGCCAAATCTTAACATTAGTCTTCACATTGCTATGCATAGATATATGATAGATTAGACAGATGGACAAGCAGATGGATGGATGGGAAGACAGATAGGGATAGATAGGTACAGATTTAGATGATGGGTGAAAGGAAGGAAAGGAAGGAAGGAAGGAAGGAAGGAAGGAAGGAAGGAAGGAAGGAAGGAAGGAAGGAAGGAAGGAAGGAAGGAAGGAAAGAAGGGAGGGAGGGAGGGAGGGAGGGGGAAAGGAAGGAAGGAAGGAAGGAAGGAAGGAAGGAAGGAAGGAAGGAAGGAAGGAAGGAAGGAAGGAAGGAAAGAACTAGTAACCTTCATTCAGTCATCCTATCATTTTCATGGCTCATTATTTTTTTAGTACCTAACTTTTCCTATGCCTCAGCCTTCTCTTAGTATTTCTAGGAAATTCTTAAATTCTTTCTTTCTTTTTTTTTCACTACTTCATCCCTGCTTCAATTATCTAACCCCAATTTCACCTTTGCAGTCCTACCTTTTGAATAGATCCATGGCCTTTTCTAACATAGCTAATCTAGAGCAATTTCTTTCTTTCCCCGTAGTTTTAAATCTCAATGTCTACATAGGTTTTTTAAGGAACATTTGAAACAATTATTTTAAAGCAAGAAGCTGGAGAAAAACAAACAAACAAAAAGCAAGAAGCTGTATAAAGGAAAATCTCATGATGACTATACGACTCTATGTCAAGTTTACTCCTACATGCACAGCGCTGCATAATGACCAAACTGAACAGAGTGCAGATAGATTATAGTGTAGCATCTGATGGCTGTCCTTATGCTGCAAAGTGAGTTTTCAGAAATAATTTCCTGCCACATTCCTGACTGCATTTGCAGCCCGAGTTGATCCCCTTCCCTGCTGTTCTCTGATCTGCCCCTGGGTTACTAACAGCCCCAACAGACAGACTGGCTCATGCTGCCTGCTGCTCAGACACAGATTAACTCACTACCAGCCATATGGGCTAGCGACTTCATAAATTCCTCTTCTTTTGCTTTTGGCTCTTAGAAAAATTAATGGACAGTTTTTGGGTGGAAAGAAAAAAAAACCTGATGGTGTACAGACTGAGCAGTAATCACTTGCACCACACACAACTGGCACCTCCATCTGCCTTTCGGCAGCTATTTGTGTGAAGGAAATGGATTACTGCCTTAGGTGCTACTCCTGCCCTCCTTGTTAGCCACTGCCATTTGCCTCAATCAGAAAGTCAAGTGATTAAACACCTATTTCATATATTATTTACAATAATTACTGAGTGCATCCATTGTTAAAGAGGGTCTCAAAACATTTCTAGAGTTAAAAGAAATGCAAATTATTTTTATCTATTTGTGCAAGTGTATTCAAACACCTATGCTTAGTTTTAAGTGTAGTAAATAAATGTTGTAACTAACAAACTAGTGAGTGTGAAAGATCACGATCTCTTTAAGTTTTCTGATTTGGGTGCATTGTAACATATAGTTCCCTTGTGTGCCTTAACTCCTTCTGAGATATCTGACTTTGTGAAAGTGTTTTGTAAACTGTACCAGAGCATGATTATAGAATACCATTGTGTAATCCTAAAATATCTGTGTTAAATATTGGCTTTTTTTTGAATTCAAAAGCAGAGATTATCAAGAAGTCATTATCCTAAATTTCAAAATATTAAATATTTTTCACTAACAAGAGATTAATAATATGATCATAATGTTAACAAGTGCAGCTGTTTAGAACTGTTCAATCTTCAACTCATCTTGGTCCTTGTTCCCCCAAAATAAACTTTTATTAATTTTACAATTACAATAACAGAAATCAAATAAATGACTTTAGAATTAATAATTAGTTTAAAAGGTTTTATCTCATATTTTTTCTCAGCTACAGTTATAACTTATTCTACCTTTGATAACATAATATGCTATAAGCCAATACATTTAATTAATACTTAGTCATATTTTGATGGGGATAATTTGGAAATGATATAAATAACTTATTTATAATAGTTACTCTATTTTTGTTACATTTCTTGTGTCCTTTAGATTTAGTATCCTCTGAAGGGATTTTTTAAAACTGAATAGTCTGTTCTATTACTAAAATAACCTACCAATCTCAATACTTTTTACATGGAAATCTAATCTAATAAAAGAGTAATATGCAAATAAACCCTCACTCCAAGACACCTAAGCCATGCTCAGCAGCCAAACCATGCCCACCAGCCAGTCGGAGTGGCTGTATGCAAATTAACCCAGTCAAGATGGTGGCCGGCAGCCATGGAGCTAGAGCAAACAGGTGGTTTCCATTGCACCAGCAATGGAGTTGAAACTGCCTGCCTAGGCCAGCCAGGCCTCTGCTCAAGGCAACAATGTTTCAATTATAGAAGCCACAAAGCTGAAGCAAACAGGAGGCTTTGTTGCCTGACTAGGCCTCTGCTCAAGGCAAAAAACTTTCAAATATAGAAGATAAATAAACCCCAGAAACTTGATTCCAGCCAGCCTCACTGGGATGTTGGGCTAATGGGAGCTGTGGGCAGCCTGAAAATGGCCCTCAGACCCTCACCCAGGCTGGCCAGGCACCCCAGTAGGGACTTGAACCCTGAAGGAAATGTGGGCAGCCTGAAAACGGCCATCATCCCCTCACCCAGGCTGGCCAGGCACACCAGCAGGTGGACATCCCCAGAGGGGTCCCAGACTGCAAGAGGGCACAGGCTGGGCTGAGGGACACCCTCTGAGTGCACAAATTTTTGTGCACTAGGCCTCTAGTATAATATATGAAACTATTTTTCCTGTTTTATTTTTCATCTATATTTGCTGATTATTAAGGTTTTATGGCAGTATTTAATGTTAATTTGATATTGATTTCCATAAGGAAAGACTATTATCTCAAAACATTATTATTATTTTATTTATCATATTATATATGTACTAGAGGGCTGATGCATGAATTTGTGCATGGGTGGGGTTCCTTGGCCTGGCCAGCAATCAGGGCTGATTGGGGCTAGCTGGCTAGAGGGGAGGGCCCACAGGAGGTTGTCTGACCATGGGAGATTGGCTGTGGGAGGGCACTGACGATAAGGGGGCAGCTCCTGCATTGAGCATCTTCTTCCTGGTAGTCAGTGTGCATCATAGAGACTGGTTGACCAGTTGTTCCAGTCATTTGGTTGTATGGTTGCTTAGGCTTTTATATATATGTACTAGGAGCCCGGTGCACAAAAATTTGTGCACTCGGGGGGGTCCCTCAGCCCAGCCTGTGCCCTCTTGCAGTCTGGGACCCCTCAGGGGATGTCCACCTGCTGGCATGCCTGGCCAACCTGGGTGAGAGGCTGATGGCTGTTTGCAGGCTGGCCAACCCCCCCAGTGGGGACCCTCACCCCATAGGGCCAGCCTGGCTGAAGGCCGTTTTCAGGCTTCCCACTGTCCTTTCAGGTTTTGGGTCCCTACTGGGGTGCCTGGGCAGCCTGAGTGAGGGGCTGGGTGAGGCAGCTGGTTGCCACCTCAAGGGTCCCAATAGCTGGCTCCACCTCCTCCACAGCCAGAGCCCAGCCTGCCGTGCTTGTCAAGCCTCTGGGGTCCCCATTGCTAGCTCCCCTGCCTCTTCAGCCTGAGCCCAGCAGGCCATGCTGGTCACTGCCTCTGGGTCCAATGGCTGGCTCCACCTCCTCCTTAGCCTGAGCCCATTAGGCCATGCTGGTTGCCTGTTCCTGGTCTAATCGCTGTCTCCGCCTCCTCCTCAGCCTGAGCCCAGCCGGCCACGCTGGTTACTGCCTCTAGGTCTGATCACTGTCTCCACCTCCTCCTCAGCCTGAGCCCAGCCAGCCATGCTGGTCACTGCCTCTGGGTCCAATGGCTGGCTCTGCCTCCTACTCAGCCTGAGCCCAGCCACCTGCTGCTGCCTGTGTAGCACCTGCTGCCACCTGTGCCACACCTGCCTCCATCTTGGCTGGGTTAATTTGCATATAGCCACTCTGATTGGCTGGTGGGTGTGGCTTAGGCATCCCAAAGAAATGGTCAGTTTCAATATTACGCTTTTATTAGTTTAGACTAGTGGCCTGTTCATGCATGGGGAGGGGGTGTTCCTCATCCCGGCCTGTACCCTCTCTAATCTGGGACCCCTCAAAGGATGTCTTACTGCCAGTTTACAGGGATTGGACCTATACCGGCAATTGGACATCCCTCTTGTAATCTGGGACTATTGGCTCTTAACTGCTCACCTGCCTGCCTACCAGCCTGATTTCCCCTAACCATTCTGCCTGCCAGCCTGCTCACCCCCAATTGCCCCCTTGCTGGCCTGCTCACTCCAAACTGCCATCCTGATCACCTCGCTATCCTGATCACCTCCAACTGACCCCCACTGGTAGCCTGCTTGCCCCCAACTGGCCCCTCTACTGGTCTGCTCTCCCCCAGTGGCCCTGCCCGCTACTAGCCTGATCACCACAACTGCCCTCCCCTCTTGGCCTCTAAACACCTCTACCTCGGCCCCACCACCATGGCTTTGTCCAGAAGAACATCTGAAAGTTCTCCTGGAAGGTCTCCCAGTCTAATTGGCATATTACTCTTTTATTAGTATAGAGGCCTGGTGCACAGGTGGGAGATGGCTGGTTTGCCCTGAAGGGTGTCCTGGATCAGGGTGGGTGTTCCCTTGGGGTGTGGGGTGGCATGAATGAGGGGCCTGTGATGGTTTGCAGGCCAGCCACACCCCCATGGGGTGAGGATTCCCACTGGGAGTGTGTGGCCAACCTGGGTGAGGGGCTGATGGCTGTTTGCAGGCTGACCACAGTCCCTTCAGGGTGGGGATCCCTACTGGGGTGCCTGACCAGCCTGGGTGAGTGGTTGATGGCTGTTTGCCAGCTGACCACACCCCTGGGCAACCCAGGCTCCCAGGTCCTCCTTGAGTGGAGGCTACAGTGGTTGGAAGCAGGTATCTGGGATTTATTTATTTTCTCTAATTGAAACTTTGTAGCCTTGAGCAGAGTCCACAACCAACCAGAGCAGGTGGGAGGCTTGGCTCTCTCCATCACCAGGGGCAACCCAAGCCTCCTGTTCACTCCAGCTTCATGGCTGCTGCCATCTTGGTTGAGTTTATTTGCATACTCGCTCCTGATTGGCTTGTGGGTGTAACAGAGCTATGGTCAATTTACATGTTTCTCTTTTATTAGATAAGACTAGGAGCCCAGTGCACAAATTCACATCCTGAAAGGAACCGTGGGCCTCAAAGCTGCAGTGGGCACAGGGGCAGGTCTCAACCCATCCTCCACAGCCCTGCCTGTCCCCTCCTGATGTGGTCCCCAGTCCTGTATGCAGGCAGTCTCGCTCCTACTGCTGCTGCTCATGAGGGTAGAGCACTCAAAATGGAATTATCCTATCTAATAAAAGAGTAATATGCAAATTGACCATCATAAGATGCCTTCCCCCATGTGATCAAAGATGGCTGCCACAGATGTCTAGCAATAGAGGGTAGTTGGGAGGGACCCAGACCTGCAAGGGAGGACAGTCGGGGGGGACTCAGGCTGACAGAGGGGGACAGTTGGCGGGGACCAAGCTGGCAAAGGAGGACAGTTTGGGGGGGATCCAGGCCTGCAGGGGAAGACAGTTAGGGGTGAATCAGGACTGCAGGGGAGGACAGTTGGGAGGGACCCAGACCTGCAGGGGAGGAAGTTGGGGGGGGACTATCCTGGCAGGGGGAGAGCAGTTAGGGGCAATCAGGCCGGCACAGGAGCAGTTAGGCATTGATCAGGCTGGCAGAGGAGTGGTTAGGGGCAATCGGCATGCGAGAGGTCAGGAGCCAGCAGTCCTGGATTGTGAAAGGGATGTCCCAGATTAGAAAGGGTGCAGGTTGGGCTGAGGGACACCACCCCCACCCCCACTCCCACTCCATACATGAATTTCGTGCACCAGGCCTCTAACTAGAGTCACCTTTATAAGAGTGATATCAGAGAGCTCTCTTACCCTCTTTTTCACCATGTAAGGATATAACAAGAAGACTATAGCTTACAACCCTGAAAAAGGTTCTCACCAGAACTCACCCATGTTGTCACTCTTATCTCATACTTCCAGGCTCTAGGACTGTGAGAAATAAATTTATATTGTTTATAAGCAATCCAGCTTATGGTACTTTGTTATAGCACCAATTGACTAAAATAATGACTTAAATGACATATACAAATTCCTTGAAGACAAATTTAAATTTTAGAGAGTTAAAAAGCTATATAGTTCAATTCAATTTTTAAAAATTGAGTTCATAATACAAACATTTCAGGCCCAAATAACATCATTGGTGAATTCTATTAACCTTTTAAGGTAGAAATACTAAAATATTTCACAAATTCTTTCAGAAAGTGGAAGAGGAGTAGAAACTTCTCAAGTCATCTTATGATACCAAAACAAGACAAAGGCATTACTAGAAACAGAAATGTATAAACTAACATCCTAGAATACATAAATAGGATAGTGAGGTTTAACCAAAAAATCCAATGTTGTTTTAATACTCAAAACTAAATTAATGTAATTTACCATATTAACAGATTAAAGGTGAAAAAACATAATTATCTAATTATATGCAAGTGTAATCTCACACATTTCTAGTGGAAATGTAAAATTTTATGCAACCACTTTGGAAAACAGTTTGGCAATTAGTTATAATGTTGGAAATACACATACCATGTGACCTAGCAATTCCAAGTCCAGACTTTATTTCTAAAATGAATATATATATATATATATATATATATATATATATATATATAATCTCAAAGACTATACACAAAACTGAATAGCAACTATATTTATAATAGCCCAAAATGGAAAACAATCAAATGTCCAAAGCCAAGTGAATGGCTAAATAGATTATAAAATATTCATCAGAAAATAGTATTCAGCAATAAAAATAAATGAACTACTAAAATGTTGAGCCACATGGATGAGTCTCAAAACATGTTGAGAAAAAATAGCCAAACACAAAGTATATTCCATTCACATATAATTCTAGAAAAGGCAAAACTAATCCATTATGATCAAAAGCAGATCGGTGGGCCCAGCTGAAGTGGCTTAATTGGTTGAGAGCCACCTTGTGAACCCAAAGGTTGCCAGTTATATTACTAGTCAGGGCATATACTGAAAGCAAGTGATCATTGATGTTTCTCTCTCTCTCTTTCTCTTTCTCTCTCTCCTCTCTAAGCATGTCCTCGGTGAGGATTTACAAACAACAACAACAAATAGATCAATGGTTGTTTTGGGGTTTGAAGTAGGGTTGGATTGACTGCAAAGCAGTATGAAGTAACCGTGCAGGATGCTGGCAATATTACCTATCTTGATTGTAATGGTGTTTACACCAAAGATGTATATACTTGCCAAAATTCATTAAACTGTACTCTTGAAATGGCTCTATTCTATTGAATGCAAATTTTATCCTAATAAAGGTGATTGTCAAGTACTGCAACAACCACAAAGTTTTTGGAGATTCTCAGTGTCCAAAGCTACAGGGTCAACGATGTTCATGAACCCTCCCTTTCCACAGTATAACATAACTCTCATCATTCAAGTGCCAACCAGCTCAACCAGTTCTCTTCCTGAGGTGCTGAGCTCTTAATGAAATCAGGAGCTAAAAGAGGAGCCCAAACTGCCCCACAACTGCTTACTCTGAAAAAAAAAAAAAATAGACATCAACACCCCTCCAGAGGTAATCCTCTTAAAGCTGTCAATTCACAGGAAACATTTTTTTTGTGGAGTCCCTTCCCTATTAGAGACATTCTTATAATGTCTGCTTTTCTTTTTTCTCATTCTGGGGTTTTGTTTTGTTTTTAATCCTTCTCTGTAGGATGATAACTTATAGACTGGTGGGGCGGGGACGAACATAGATTAATGAATTAGTTTATTCAGTGCCTAATGAACTTTATTAAGTCTGGAACACTATGTGGCCAAAAAGTAGTAAATGGACAAATAGAGCTCCCAAAACATGAAATAAAAACATCTAAATTGGAGGGAGACCTGGTGCTCTATGTTAATGTCACTATTACTCAACTCTTTTTAAATCAATTTGCAAAGAATAGTGTCCAGGGAAAGGAAATGGATTTTTTGGTAAAGCATCAGAATTCAAGTGAAAATATTTGTATATAATCTGGCCATGTTAGAATTGGCGTAGTAGGAAGACAAAGGTCTTTGGTGAGACAAATCTGGGTTTCATGTCAAGCTTTGATTTTCTATTAGCCTATTGAGTACTAGTATTTTGCAAGATTGAAAAAAAACCAATGTAGTTGCTTTATGCCTTACTTTGGAAAGCTTAGGGAAAAAAAGAAAGACATTAACAAATCAACATTATGAAGGACTAAGGCTCGAATCTCAAAAATAGTGCCAGATTAAATAGATGCTACACTGACACTCTCCCAGAACCAAAATGGAATTACAATTAAAGTATAGAAAAATCATCCTGAATAATCAACTGAAGACTAGCTTTAAAGAACCCTGATAACCAACAATATAAAGTAGAGACCACATAGAGACCAGTGTGAAGCGTGGAGGTTCAAGCAGGCTTGCTTGGCCCCCACAAGTAGCAGCTGAAGATCCAGAAGGATAACTCAGATGTAAGGGGTTCCAACTGAGAACTCTGGGAGGTTTAGAGCACCAGACTGAGAAAGGTGGCAACAGAACATCTGGTTATGAAAAGCAGTGGAGTTGCTGTCTGCCAGGGAGAGACAGCTGGAAATGCAGGAACCCTTTTAATGGGCCAAACACACAAAGTTTTGTGTGCAATCTCTGACCTTGGGCTTCAGCAGAGAGAGGGCAGAATGGATGAGAGCTGTGTGCAAATCATCCATGGTTGGAGGTTCAGGGGTTAGAACTCTGAAGGCAGCCACCTGGTTTCCTGTGCTGAGTCATTCCCACATAATGCAGAGGACATCTTTCTCAGACAGACATTTACCATTCAGGCAGCTTTGCCTCAGGTGGAAGCAATTGCTCCAGGCTGTTGGAAAACCTCTCATTAAGAGACTGAGAATAATAATTGGCCTGCAGACAGAGGCAGATCTCTGGATGCTGTGAGTATTTACCTGATCCTCTTCAAGCTAGGAAAATCAGACCTTGCTGTAGATATTGGTTCTTTAAAAAGTCACCCAGCCTCAGCAGAGGGAGCTACAGCTGTGGATTGCTGATAAGCTCCAAACAGGGTACTCAGACCCAGTCATAAATATTGTCTGATGACCTCAAAAAACACTGGGAACCATTGAAGATCTACATAGAAACAAACCCAGAGAGGCAGCTAAAATGGGGAGACAAAAAAAAAAGGCCCAAAGGAGAAAATAAGAGAATTCTCCAGAAGAAGAGCTAAATGAAATGGAGATTATAAAAATTACCAAACATAGAGTTCAGAATAAAGAATAATTGTTACAAGTATGTTTAACTGCATGAGAAAAGATAAAGAAACTATGAAAAAAGACCAGTCAGAAATAAAGAATGACATAGCAGTAATATAGAACATATTAGATGAAACAAACAGCAGATTAGGGGGAAGCTGAGGATCTGATCAGTAAATTAGAAGACAGGGTAGAAAAATCAGGGAATGAAAAAGAAAAAACAATGAAAAACCAGGACAGCTTAAGGGAATTGTGGGATAATATGACACATAACAATATAGAAGCCTCAGAAGGTGAAGAAAGTGAGCAAAGAATTAGAGAATGTGTTTGAAGAAATAATGGCAAAAAATTTTTCTAACACGGTGAAGGAAAAAGTCACACAAATTCATGAAGCACAAAGAGTCCCAAGCAAGAAAAACCCAAAGGGGTCCATGCCCAGACCCATCATAATTAAAGTTCAAAAAATTAAAGACAAGAGAGAATATTAAAGGCAGAAAGAAAACAACTATTTGTTACCTACAAAAGAGCTCCCATAAGGTTATCAGCTGATTTTTAATTAGAAACTCTACAGGCCAGAAAGGAATGACATGAAATATTCAAGGTAATAAAAAGGAAGAATCTGAAACAAAGACTACTATATCCAACAAGGTAGCATTCAAAATAGATGGAGAAATAAAGAGCTTCACAGACAACAGCAGGTTAAAGGAGTTTATCATCAAGAAATCAGCATTGCAATAAATGTGAAAGGGATTGTTGTAATGAGAAGAAATATATAGAGAAAAACAGGCATACTGAATTAAAATGGAAATAAATAAGTACCTAATAAGAATAACCTTAAATGTAAAGAAATTACTACAAAGCCACTGTAATGAAAAAGTCTGATACTAGCCCAAGAATAGGCATATAGAACAATGGAACAGAACAGAGACCCCAGAATTCAACTCAAGCCATTGTACTCAATATTTCACAAAGGAGGCAAGAATATACAGTGGAATAAAGACAGCCTATTCACTAAATGGTGGTGGGAAAATTGGACAGATACATGCAAAAAATAAAATAAAAATGAAACTAGACTGCCAACCTATATCAGACAGGGGAAAAAACAACCTCAAAATGGATAAAAGACTTAAATATAAGTCATGAAACCATATAAATCCTAGAAGAAACCATAGGCAGCAAAATCTCAGACATCTCTTATAACAATATGTTTGCTGATACATCTCCTAGGGCAAAGGAAACTAAGGAGAAAATAAACAGATGGGACTAGATAAAAATAAAAAGCTTCTGCATAGCAAAAGAAACTATCTAATACAATAAAAGAGTAATATGCAAATTGACCATTACCGAGACACCTAAGCCACGCCCACCAACCAAGTCACACCTCCCAGCCAATCAGAGCGGCTGTATGCAAATTAGCCCCGCCAAGATGGAGGCCAGCAGCCATGGACTAGAGCAAACCAGAGGCTTCTGTTGCAACTGTCTGCCTAGGCTGGCTGAGCCTCTGCTCACGGCCACGCCCACCAGCCAATCAGAGTGACTGTATGCAAATTAACCCAGCCAAGATGGAGGCCAGCAGCTATGGAGCTAGAGCAAACCAAAGGCTTCTGTTGCAACTGCCTGCCTAGGCTGACTGAGCCTCTGCTCACAGCCACACACACCAGCCAAACCATGCCTCCCAGCCAATCAGAGTGGCTGTATGCAAATTAACCCAGCCAAGATGGAGGCCAGCAGCCATTGAGGTAGAGCAAACCAGAGGCTTCTGTTGCAACTGCCTGCCTAGGCTGGCTGAGCCTCTGCTCATGGTCAGGCCCACCAGCCAATCAGAGCAGCTGTATGCAAATTAACCCAGCCAAGATGGAGGCTGGCAGGGCGGCTCTGCACTGGGAGCCTCCTCCGCAGCTGGCATAGCTGTGCCAGGTGTGTCAGCTCAGTGGGGGAAGGAGGTCCGGCCTGGTGCCTCCTTGGGGTGTCCAGGAGTGCCCATCCGGGGTCTGCTGCCTGGTTCCACTCCCCAGGGGCCTCCTTGGGGTGTCCAGGAGCACCTGTCCTGGGTCCGCTGCCTGGCTCCGCCCCCTGGGGGCCTCCCCGGGGCATGCAGGAGCACAGGGGCCTATGCAGGTTGTGCAGGAGCAGCCGTCCTGGGTCAGCTGCCTGGCTCTGCCCCGGGGGTCTCCTCGGGGGCATGCGGGAGCAACCGTCCAGGGTCCGCTACCTTCATCCGCCCCCCAGGGGCCTCCACAGGGTGTGCGAGAGCATCTGCTGCACAGTGCGGAGAATCCGAAGCCAGTCCGCTGCCCAGCTCCACCCCGGGTGTGTTTGCTCAGCAGCAGGGCCCCACCGAGGGATCCTGCATCAGCGTCCGCCCCTGGCTCGCCACCCTGCTCTGCACCAGGTGTGTCCCCTCAGCGGTGGGGGCCCACCAGGCGTGTGTGATCGTGGGCTCTCCAGTGGGAAACATCCAGGCCTGCACTCACCAGCCTTCCCACCCCCCAGTTCACGAACCCTGAAGGGGCTGTGGGCAGCCTGAAAATGGCTCTCAACCCCTCACCCAGGCTGGCCAGGCATGCCAGCAGGTGGACATCTCCCCTGAAGTGTCCCAGACTGCAAGAGGGCACAGGCCAGGCTGAGGGAACCCCACCCCCCAAGTGCACAAATTTTTGTGCACCAGGCCCCTAGTCAACAAAATAAATGGGAGCCCACTATATGGGAGAATTTATTTGAAAATTATACATCTGATAAAGGTTTAATATCCAAAATATATAAGAACTCATACAACTGAACAAAAGGAAGACAATCCAATTAAAAATGGGCAAAAGACCTAAATAGACACTTCTCTAAAGTCCATAAAGATGTCCAAGAGACATAAAAAAATGCTGTCACTAATCATTAGAGATGCAAATTAAAACAGCAATGAGGTATCACTTTACACCTGTCAGAATGGCTATCATCAGCAAATCGACAAATAACAAGTGTTTGCAAGGATGTGGAGAAAAGGGAACTATAGCACACTGCTGGTGAGAATGCAGACTGGTGCAGTGACTATGGAAAATAGTATGAAAATTCCTCAAAAAAATTAAGCATGGAACTGTAATTTGACCCAATGATCCCACTTCTAGAAACATATCCTAAGAAATCCGAAACACCAGTCAGAAAGAATATATGCACCCCTATGTTCATAGCAGCACAATTTACAAAGGCTAAGATCTGTACACAGCCCAAGTGCCCAAAAGTAGATGAGTGAATAAAAAAGCTGTGGTACATTTATACCATGGAATACTATGCAGCAGTAAAAAAGAAGGCTCTGTTATTCTTTGAGAGGGAATGGAGGGACCTAGAGAGTATTATGCTAAGCAAAATTAGCCAGTAAGAGAAAGACAAGTATCATATGATCTTACTCATATGTGGCATCTAAAGAACAAAATTACTGATTAAATCCAGAGATAGAGGCATGGAACAGACTGATGAATCTCAGAGGGAGGGTGGTGGTGGGTGGGTGGGAGGAGATTAACCAAAGAACTTGTATGCATGTAAACAGAACCCATGGACACAGACAATAGTGTGGTGAAGGTCTGGGCAGGGGTAGTTGTGGGCTAGAAGGGGACAATGGGCAACAAATGGAGACATCAGTAATCCATAATAATAAAAGTGTATTATGTTAATTAGACTGGATGTCCTTCCAGATGACCTTCCAGATGAAGCCAGGGCTGTGAGGGAAGCCCGGGTCCCGGGTGACAGAAGAAAGCCAGTGCCAGCAGCTGGGGGAAGGAAGGCCTACTCTTGTATGACTTTCATGCATTGGGCCTCTAGTACTTTCAATAATAAAGATAAATTTAAAATTACATTATGGAAATAATCTTATGTAACTCTTCATTTTGAATAAAATTTAGAAGTGGTTGGTCCACAAAAATCCAGAGAAAGAGACAGTCAGAAGACCTCACAACAAATGGCATGTATTGAGTAATGGTTCAATGTTCAATATTTTGTAACTGTGAAACACAATTATCTTTGTTAAACTTGACTAATTTGCTCTATTTTCTTGGCCAATTTTTAAAAAAATATATTTTAATGATTTTTTACAGAGAGATAGAGAGAGGGATAGAGAGTTAGAAACATCAATCAGCTGCCTCCTACACACTCCCAACTGGGGATGTGCCCGCAACCAAAGTACACGCCCTTGACCAGAATCAAACCTGGGACCCCTGAGTCCACAGGCCAACGCCTTATCCACTGAGCCAAACCGACCAGGGCTTAGCCAAATTTTTAACCTCTTTAGGTGTCAATTTCTTCATCTGTGAAAAGGCAAAGAGCACCTACTTTAACGTGCTGAGGATCTTTACATGTGTTCATATCAATGTTTTTTAACTGAACTAAATTTTGATAAAGTCGTAACAGTTTATTCTATTTCTCTAGAATGTCATCTGCTGGCAACACATAGTTCTTCATCTGAATAGCTCCCTTAAGCATCCATGGTCAACCTCTTCCTTAAAACTCTCTTGTGGTCCTTGTTACCACTAAAAAGAAGTCAGTCCTGCTGCTTAGATGACTTAGTAGTTCCTTGAAAAATCTTTACTTTTTCCTTTTGATTGTTTTTTTTTTTTAACTTGTAGCATATAATGGCTATGATACATAAAGAAAATCACTGGCTGATAACCTGACATCTATGAAATGCTCAACAAGATATCCCTTAACATGAATAGTATCATCTAAAGAGGTTCAATCTTTTAGAAATAAGTCCATAGATTAAAATTTATCTTCGACACATTTAATTAAGCAAATGGTATAGTATGAATTTTTAATTACTATCCATTTCACATGAGAAACTTTCCTTTTCCAGCCTGATTTGGAAGTGCCACAAATTAAATGAAAATGTTGAAATCTTTGACTTTCCTTAGAGTTTATGACCAATATCCAAAAAATGTACCCAATTAAAAATATTTTAAAATAAGATAAAAAGTTGTGAAAAAGAAGTGATGCTATAAAAAAGTAAGAAAATTTTGTGCAAAGTTACCTTGCACCTGAAATGTACTTTATGTGAAAAGTCTTTAATGAGAACCAAAGAAAAAATGGAAGCATAAATATTATTTTTGTTAAATATCAGAGAAAAAGTAATATGTAGGAATTGTATTTAAACACTCATTGGCATAAATTGATATGTGTGTGTGTGTGTGTGTGTGTGTACATGCGCACATAAGCATGAGTGTGTGCTAGTATCTTGTATTCCATCTTACCCTTTGTCCTGGAAACAAACACAGAGGAGAACGTATCTAAGGATTTCTTGCATATGTGTCAGACTGAGTATGGCTTCTTTGTTCTATGTAACATATGGGTTAAAAGAATAATTCTTGTATAGACTGTCTATATGGGCTCAAGGAGTAATGTTGAGTGATTAATCACTGGAGGCATGTTTTCTGGGGATTGAGATCAAAGGACCTAGGAAGTTAAATTCCAATTCTAATTATTTTAAAGTACTGAAATGGAAATTCTACTGGAATATTAGCATAGCCATTTGTTCATCTGCCTAAAATATCAAGCATCTTACACAAACTTTTGCAAGTGCTATATTGGCAATTCACAGCAGAATTATCTGTTATGGGGCTGTTATGCTGATATTCCATGTGGTTGGCTTAAGTGAGAGTTTGAGACTGTGAATTTGAAGAAAACAAAAATTATCATTCTTATTTTAAGAGCCAGCTTTTCTTTTTTACACAGATGTCAAATGTTCTTTTATTTTACACTAGAGTCCCTCAGCCTGACCTGTAAGAAACCGACTCTTCGACATCCCCTAAGAAGTCCTGGATTGTGAAAGGACACAGACCAGGCAGAGTAACCCCACCAGTGCACAATAGAGGCCATGGAGGGATGGGGGAGGTTGGCCAGCCAGGGAAGGACCATAGGAGGGCTCCAGGACATGTCCAGCCCATCTCACTCAGTCCCAATCGCTGGATCCTAGCAGCAAGCTAACCTACTGGTTGGAGTGTCTGCCCCCTGGATGTCAGTGCACATCATAGCAATTGGTTGGGTGGCCTTAGCATATCACTAGCATATTATGCTTTGGTTGAACAGACAACTGGAAGACTGGATACTTAGTATATTAGGCTTGTATTATATAGGATAGGATTACTCAATGATGCCACAATGGTCTTTTTTAAATAGTTTAGACATAGGAATTGTTTTTAAACACCCATTGGCATAAATTGATGTGTGTGTGTACATGCACACATATGCATGGGTATATACTAGTATCTTGTATTCCATCTTTTAAAGCTAAATCCCAAAGTATAAGTACCCCCTTGTGATTATTCAATTCAGAATATATATTTGGATGGGGGTGGCAGGTCAGAATCTGAGGAATGCCTAAGAAACTATTAGCAAATCAGGATACCCAGAAAGAAAGCACATATTCCCTCCCTGGCCCCATGGCTTACAGACCTAAGGAATAATAAAGTAGGTCTTTCAAAGACAGTTTAGAAGAAACTACTCCCATTTATCATTCTCTCTATCACTTATTGTTTCATGTTTTTTCTTCATTTTATCCCTTCTATCTTCTCTGTATACTTCTTTACAATATCATTCTCTTTTCTGCTCTCTTTCTTTCATCCTCCACTCCTGGTCTTCCCCTAATTCCCAGCTTCTCTCCTAAACCCCATTCATACAGACATAAATGTACAGGCATAGTATCTAAGAGTTACCAGTTATTAAATGGTTTTATAGGCCGGGCACAGTTGCAATAGTTTTACATGTATTTATTTTACTCTTAACATATTCCTATGCGGAAGGTATTATCATTATCTGCATTTTTATCTATGGATACAGGAACACACGAAGGTAAGTAACTATTCTAGGTCATATAGCTAGGGAGTGACAGAGCCAGCCTTTCTGCATTGTTAGCCCACACATTTATTCACTACATCATACATACTTTTTGTAGCATGTGTTGCACTTTTTACCATAATAACATTGTGTGTTCTTTCTTCATACTTTCAAAAGTAGGTGAATCTTGAGTAGTGTTCACAATAGGCTACCAAAAGATGATGTCCATTTTGACATATATCCATACACACGTAGAATTTTCATGTCTATAGAACTGTTTTTATCCAGCTTTGTCTATGATTATATTCTACTAGGGGCCCGGTGCACAAAAATTTGTGCACTCGGCAGGGGTTGGGGGGGTACTTAATCCCTGCCTGTACTCTCTCACAGTTTGGGACCCTGGAACCCATTGGGGCACACAGCACACACGGAGGGCACACCTCCCTGTGTG
>PVJC01031657.1:0-20410 GCA_004026665.1 Murina feae | reverse complement strand
GGAGGACTGCTCCGAGCCTCAGATGCAGCTGGGGGTAGGTCCCCAGTGGCCACACACACACACACACACACACACACACAGAAGGCGCCTGGCAGACTGGGGCCATCATAGGACATCCACTGAGGGGTCCCAGACTGTGAGAGGGCACAGGCCGGGCTGAGGGACTCCCTCCACCCCGAGTGCACAAATTTTTGTGCACCGGGCCCCTAGTTCTAATATATGGATCAAAACAATTTAAAACTGCTGAACCTTAGAGGGAAGGCAGGGGAGGGTGGGGGGGAAGAGTTCAACATAACCTGTGGACACAATGGGGTGGTGAGAGCAGAGCGGGGGAGGGAAGAAGATAAGGCTGGCTGGAAGAAGTTAATGGGAGAAAAAGGAGGACCTATGTAATACTTTTAACAATAAAGATTTAAAAAATAAATAAAAATAAATAATTTACAGCTGAAATGTAAACATACCTATTTGTTTTGGGTTGAACTGTATCCTCCCAAAATTCCTATTTGAAGTCTTGCCCTCTGAATGTGACTATATTTGAAGAATGAGACTTTAAAGAATTAAGGTAAAATGAGGTCATATGGATGGCCCTAATCCAATATGACTTATGTCCTTGTAAGATCAGATCAGGACACAGATCAAGAGGCAATAGTGAGGACCCAACGAGAAGGCAGTCGTCTGCAAGCCAAGAAAAAAGTCCTCAGAAGAAACCAAACCTGCCAATACCATGATCTTCGACTTCTAGCCTTAGAATTGAGAAAATAAGTTTCTATTATTTAAGTCACCTATCTATGATACTTCATTATGGCTACCCTCATACACTAATAGACTATTCCAAACACAAAATTTTTTCAATAACTTAGTGGAGTTTTTGTTTTTACACTTGAATTATAAATTCAATTCCTTAGTCACACCATCCATATTTAAAGCGCTTAGTAGCCACCTATAGTTAGTTGAATAGCACAGCTCTAGAGCAGAGACAAAACCAGAAGTTTCTAATAAGAATGTTTAATTGGTCGAGAGATGTGACCAAGAAATGTCACTATATTTCTACTATATAATGAAGCATTTTTAATCTTTAATTTTTTAAAAAATGCAAATGACTCAAGAGTACCCCAAGTAATTCTTACTATTATTTGCTGAGTAGAGATTAAAGATTAGGACTGTGTTTGGTACATATGAATGACATCCCTTAGGATTCTTGGGAGATCTGTTGCTGCAAAATACAGAGGACTACTTATATAGGTAGCCAGTATTTACCATTATGAAGGAGTCAGAACTCTAGGTATAACCTACCCATGAATTCCCAAATTACCCACTGGTAAACTGGGGAAAGCTAATACCCATCATCTTCAGATCCTATCATGCCTTTTGTGAACTTAATCAGGCATTTTCCATGGAAATTAAATTCCAGAAATATAAGAGATGGCATGAATACTATACTGAACAGGATTTCCCATATTCATTAACAATGAGGCATCAAAAACCTGAGCCCACTATTCATAATTTCATGCATCTATAAATTAAAAGTTCAACAAGCATGGAAGAAAAATACAGAACTCAGGAAACAAAGAAAATATTTTTGCTAGATTTGCCTAAATACTCTTTCACCTACGTGGACTGAACACATTTACTAAACCAAGTAGTTATCTCCTTTGAAAAATTTAGAAAGGGATTTCAAAATTTGATGAGTATAATAAAGTTAATCTAGTAGTATTTTACAATTTGCATAAGACTCTGCTTCTTAAATGTGCTTTTTATACTTTACTAGTGGCCCAGTGCATGCAATTTGTGCACATTGAAAGGGCATTAATTAGAGGATGTGAGCGTGAGGCAGTCCTCGTTTCTGAAATTTAATGACATGAATTTTAGCTATTTAACAAATAAATGGCATTTACAGGTATCATTTAAAAGAGCATTCAGCTTAATATTTAAAACTCTGGCTACCAAGTCAGGTCTGTTTTCAACTTTTTGCCAGCATTATAAATTGTTTGCAGTATCTGCCCATTTGGGGTTGGATGCCATGGTTATGAATAAATTGGGCTTGCCATACTTTGTTACAATTGACATGGCATCCTGATATCACTGATGCATATTTCTGGGACTACACTCAAAAGATGATGGAAGTATTATCAGTTTACCAATCTGCACATTGTCATTTTCAAATCTAGATTTGAGATAAACCATCAAATCACTCTATTTTTCAACTCTCAACTTAGATAGGTTTGCTTTGATGAAATTTATCAATTGGCCTCCATTGAATCCACGATAAACCATTAATTTTCCTGCATTTAAAATAGGATTGAACATGTCCTGCACAGAGAGATGAAATCCATTGCATTTGTGTGACTCGTGCCCTTACATTTTGCCTAGTATTATTGTCAATTACACTGTTATCTCTGAGTCTTAATGCAATATCTGTTTCCAGCCTTTTTCACCATGTGGAAAAAAGAATAGGTATGTCATTGCATCTAATGTGGGAAACAGGATATTGATTTGTTTCATTTTAGTAGCATTTGGATTATTGGGATCTGGTTTACAATGAATGAGCAAGTCCCTTTCACAAGGAAGTTCTCCATCTTCGTTTCTGAATATGACAGCAACCTCGGTTACACAGGGAGAATTATATCTACCTGGGTCACTGTTATGATCGTATTTAATCGCCATTATTACCTCCATAGGAGCAATACCTTTTGCTGCTGCTTCAGATTGGGCTTCCTTTTCTACCTCATGTAGCATCTTGTACGATTTTGTTAATTCATTTATCTCATGCATGAGGTTGTTGATGTTGACCATGAGTCTTTCTGAGCAGCCCTGGTTTTCTGGCATTGCTAATCTTTTACTTATAGCTTCAGATGTATCCAAAACACAGAGTTTAGCAAAATTTCAAAAAACACCATCCGAAGGATGTAAAGTTCCAGTACAGTGATAAGCTTGACTGCGTATTCTAAAACAGTATGGCCCATATCCTGATGGCGATGCAGTATTTGCACCCATGGAAGCAAAATAACTATTTATGGAACGAATATTCTCCACGAAATTTTACTGTCAGAATCTTCATTTGTCATTAATCTATTTAAGTATGCCGGGTAATCTGGAAACTTTATATCATTTGGACACTTTCGCTTTGCTACAACATTGAGTAAATTTCCCATCGAACAGTTTTTCATCAAAGAAATTTAATGATAGGCAAAATTCACATCTAACAGTTATTCCACCACAACTGTGTTCGAGAACTGCATCCTCATGTACTCCATTTTTGCTGAGAAGGCAGTTCCTACCAGAATTGGTAGTACTTGTTGATGACTGTTCTCTAAACATATTCTGTCATCACCAACGCCTTCTTTCAATTTTAAGGGTACTTTGGTCTTTAGACATTTTCTGTCGATGACGTCAGTGTTTTTCCAATAGCTGGTCTTCAGATACATTCTGTCGCAGGCAC
Organism: Murina feae; assembly: GCA_004026665.1. Lineage (NCBI taxonomy): Eukaryota > Metazoa > Chordata > Mammalia > Chiroptera > Vespertilionidae > Murina > Murina feae. Next base: position 16,971 of record PVJC01031657.1, on the reverse strand, counting down.
CACCTTATTTCTAGATCAGATGCACGTTGCTCTTCAGACATTTTTTTTGTCAATAACATCAGCATCTTTCGGCTGCAGAGCTATGGTGTATCAATAGTTCTTCTTTAGACATAGTCTGACCTCTCTACTGCCACAGTCTGAGATGCAGGTGAATGAGAGTCCTGGCTGTCAGACTGCTGAGAGCTGTCTAACAGTTGATTCTGGCTAAAAAAATAAATTCAGAATAAACTTCAACAATGGTAATTCAGTTCAGAAGAAATAACTCTCAGGAACACTATGATCACAGGACTCTTTAAAATTTAAATATAATCTTTTTGCAAAGAAATATCGAGAAATAAAAAAATTTCAAGCATAAAACATATTTATAGTGATCAAACTATGTGGGGAAAAGAAAATGGAGCTTTTGACTCAGGGTTTATTATATACTAGAGGCCCAGTGCACAAAAATTTGTGCACTTGGCAGCGGAGGGGGAGTGTTCCTCAGCCCGGCTGTGCCCTCTCGCAGTCTGAGAACCTTTAGGGGATTTCCACCTGCTGGCTTAAGCCCGCTCCCCGGGCTATCAGACCTAAGCTGACATTCCTCTGGCAGCCCAGGAGCCCTTGGGGGATGTCTACTTGTCAGTGGTGAGCAGGCCTAGGCTGAAGTCGGACATCCTTAGGGCTGCGGGGGAGGCAGGAGAGGCTCCCACCACCACTGTACTGGCAGCTGTTAGCCTGGCTTGTGGCTGAGCAGAGCTCCCCCTATGGGCGTGCACTGACCACCAGGGGGCAGCTCCTGCATTGAGCATCTGCCCCCTGGTGGTAAGAGTGTGTCATAGTGACCAGTCATTCCCAGTCATTCTGCTGTTAGGGTCAATCTGCATATTACTCTTTTATTATATAGTATGTTTAATGTGAATGATGCTTCATATCAAATTGCTGTATTTTTATTCTATCGATCAATTTAAGAGTGATGCAAAAGCTTTATTTAAAATGTCAATATTCATTGTTAAGGTGGATTTAAAATGCGAGGGACAACTGTGCTAGATTTTAAAACACTGAATGGAATGCAAAGGTGGTCCTAGTTTGGAATAAGCAACTGCAAAATTTATTTTTGGAACAATGGAAAAGTTTAAATACAGATGGTTTTAGACATTATTTTCCATAGGAACAACTGTAAACCTATTTTGCCCCACCCTGTATATGTACTATATTATAAAAAATAAAATCCATAATTTGATTAAACCAGAAATTCAAACCTTCATCATGCCTATTTACTCTGTGTCTTAAGACTGTGAAATAAGCACATGTGAAATAATTCTAAGGATGGTTTGATTCCACTTTTATTTCAGCTAGAAAGTGTGTAAAATAAATCTACTTTCAAACACATGGAATTCTGAATACAAAGCTTCATGATAAAAACGGAAATGATCATACACTGAAGAACAAAGCAAAAAAGGCCAGGTTTTATAAGAATATTTTGAAAAGGCACCTATATTTACAGAGTTTAGAACAGCAATTGTATGCCCTTATCAGTTAAATATTAGTATTCCTTAATTTAAAAAATACAAACTTTTAGCTTAAAAAAAGCAATGAAAAAAATAACTAAAATGTTTACATCCTTACTGTATATCAGTGTTAATGCTTTATAGATATTCTTTAATCTTCACAACAATCTCCCTAGAATGTTTTGTCCCTACTAAATTGATGAGAAAATGAAGATTTAAAGAACTGTATCCAGAATATATAAAGAAACTCCTATGTGGTAATCATCTTGTAATAGATAGGGTGTCCCCCCAAAATGTATACTTTTTATAGTTGATAGCTCAATTGATGTTTCTTTTCAGATTTAATCATTGGCATTAGTAATTATTCAAGTTGTATATACATTTTCGGGACACTGTGTACATATATCAAACCATAATGTTGTACACTTAAGACTAATACAATATTATATGTCAACTGTATCTCAATTTAAAAAGAACTCCTACAAATTGATTTTTTTTAAAGAAAAGACAACCCAATAGAAAATAGCCAGAAATATAAACAATACAGAAAAGATAGTAGAAACACCGATAGACATGTGACAAGATCAACATTCTGCATTAAAGGAAATGCAAACAAAAATCACAGAGATATGTCTACACACCTACCAGAATGGCTAAAATTTAAGGATAACAATTTTAAGGAATGGTAAAAATATTCCAGGCAATAAATTTAGCATGAGTTAAGGCAAGAATATAGAAGCCTGAACAAATGGCTTGGGCAGAGAGGTGAATGATGGGAAGTAATCTGGAAAAGTAGTTAGGAATCAGTTCTGGAGGACCTGTGAGGCCAAGACAAGGACTTTAACCTATAAATGATTAGCAAAGCAACCAGGATATGGATGGAACAATTTAACTGAGTCCTACGGTATATAAAAGGCTGCTTTGTATGAATGTTCCAAGGGGATTCGACAAAGAAACTAAAACATTTTCTATTACCCTGCAAAAATTTCTCTATTCTCCACAATGTTTTACCCTCCCTGTTCAACTACATTCTTCCAAAATCCCCAGCTGCACTTTCCAGCCTGGTCAGGCTTTCTTTGTCTTCACTCACCACCTGGTGAACTCATTGGAGGTCACATGCAAGCACTGAGCCCTTACTCAAGGACAGCTCATCACCTAACATGCTCTTCTGCTTCCCCTAGGCCTCTCAGGTAGGACCTGTTTTATTCCCTTTTCTGCAATTTCTTTCATTACTACTTGTATGGTCCATATGTATAGATATCCCAAGTTTTTGTTTTGTTTTGTTGTACAGGCAGTACAGACACAAATGAACCAGTCTTTCTTAGTAGACAGATTATTTCTAGTTTTTACTGTTGCAATCTAAAGAGCGTATCTTTGATCATATTTCTGAATATTTATGTGAGTTTGATCGTGATATTTCTGAATATTTATGTGAGAAATGGAATTGTTGGATCAAAGGGTATGTTTGCATTTCTGTTATCAAGAGCAACTAACAACCAGTTAATGTCTGTCCTTTGATAGGTGTGTGAGTATATAAAGTGAAAGATGTACTTGCTTCTGTTTAAGAGTTTACAGTCTCACTGGAAAGTCAAGAATAAAGCAAGATGGTTACTAGCTAGATGTTGAATAATGTATTATAGAGCCCACACAGGAACTATGGAGACTGGGGGAAAGAGATAACAGGCTGGAGTAGGCAAAGAAATCATGGGACCAACAGACACTAACTGGGCCTCCAAAATAGCACTGGATTTAAATGGTGAGAGGCCTAGGGGAAGCAGAAGAGCATGTCAGGTGATAGGCTGTCCTTGGGCTTTTCTAAATTTTAGGATGATAATCTCTGGTAACTGTGATTTAGAATGATAATTTCTGGTAGACTTTTAAATTTAGGAACATTTCTATTTTGTTTGAAAAAATTTCAACGAAGAGTACAAAATGTTGGTAATACAAATATTTAAATATTTTCACTCGCTGCCCCTCATTTTTATTTACAAAGCAATTTATGATATGAATCTATTTTCTTTAAAACAAGAGTAATAATAGGCTGGAGTGTATGTGCCAAAACAGTATCTAGAACATATGCCAACTGTCAGTAATGGTTATTCTTACAATAGGAATTACAAGAGACTTCACATCCTGGGTTGTTTTTCTTTTTTTAAATATATATTTTATTGATTTTTTACAGAGAGGAAGGGAGAGGGATAGAGAGTTAAAAACATCGATGAGGGAGAAACATCGATCAGCTGCCTCCTGCACACTCCCTACTGAGGATGTGCCCGCAACCAAGGTACATGCCCCTGACTGGAATCGAACCTGGGATCCTTGAGTCCACAGGCTGACGCTCTAGCCACTGAGCCAAACCAGTTAGGGCTGGGCTGTTTTTCTTTAAATAATAAGCACTTACTTTAATTATTAAAACAACAAAAAATTTACTTTAAATCTCTGTGAGCTGGTAATCATTATGAAGAGAGAAGCATTTTGGTACGCGCAGCAATTAGTTATTCTGAAGAGAACAAGCTTGATTTTAATTGTTGGAGTGCTCAGGATACTAAATCTAAGAAAACATTACAGGTAAATCATACCTACAAAACAGTTCACAGAAGTATTAACAGAAAAACTACCTACTTCTCTGCTAGATTGCTGGAAACTGATTATTTTGATGCTGGAAACTGATTGTTTTCACCAAACTTGGTTGCTCTGCAAGGAAAGAGCTATGCACCCATTAAGTTGAAACATTGTTAATTAAAGCAAACCCCTACTTGTTACTTAAATGTAAATTCTTGCTGCCTGTTTATGGTCTGAATTTCCTGCCTAAGGATATGGTTTTCTCAGAGACTCAATAAAAGGCTGGTGAGACTCAGGCATCAGTGGGCAATCTACCCTGCTAGAGGAAAGATGCCAAGCCTGGTCCCCCAGTTTCCAAATTGATTCTCTTCTAGTCTCTCTCTCTTCATTTTATGTGCGGCCTCCTTCAGAACTCGAACCCTGAACAGGAACCCTGAACCACGCTGGACGTGTAAGGGGCTCCAATAGTAGGTAAATATTAAAGTCTGTTTGATGAAGGGAATCCCACTAATTCATTTACTTAATTACTATGTACGTATGTTTACCCTTAGAAAAGACAGAAAGGAGGAATGAGAACCACTAAATCACATAGAACCCCCAAAGGAGGGCTGGATCTGATTCAGGGGATCTGTGCTTCACACAGGCTTATCACAGCTGGTACAGTCCCCTACTGCCCCCCTCCAGCGCTGTTCTGACTTTGGAGTCGGGCCTTCTCCAACCAGCCTTTGATAAACACAGGAGCCAAGTGCCTGTCTTTCCTACATGCTATTGCTCCACATCTTTTCCATCTCAGCACTAATCCTGAGATTCAGCTACCCCTTCCTTTTCTGGTTAGTCTTACAGCTGAATATAACAGCTTATCATTAAGTGATTTACTTGCATTACAACTCATCCAAACAATGACCCTGCCAACTATTCCTATTTTACAGAAGAAAAAACTGAAATACAGTTGATTCAGGTATCCACATTCACAGATTCAACCAGGTCAAATTTGTTATTCTGAAGAGAACAATATTCGGGGGGGGGGGGAGTTGGGGAGTTAAGTTGTGTTGCAACTAAATATGTAGTCTTTTCCTTTCTTGTCATTATTCTCTAAAAAATACAGTATAACAACTATTTACATTGCATTGGGTATTTATAAGTAATCTAGAACTTATTTCAAGTATAGGAGAGGACAAATATGATACCATTTTATATAGGGGACTTGATTTCGATATCTGAGGTCGGGTGGGAAGGGGTGTTCTGGAACCAATCTATCTGGGATATGAGATACAACTGTACAAAGATGGATAACTATTAAGTGGCAAATCAGAGATTCTGATTCCTCGATCCCAACTTTATGCAGCACACATCTCTCTACTACATACTTCTTTCAACCTAGAAAACACCAGAAAACTTCAGTCAGCAAAGTCCTTAGATATGAGGAACAAATCTGTAAATCAATAGGACACCTGGGTCCAATGTTTACTCTTGGAAATGCTGTTGGTCTGGCCAACACTGGGTAACTGAGACCTCTGAAGTGTAAGTTGCAAAATGTTTGCTAATGCTTAACTTTTGAAAAGCTGTTTAATGCCTAATACCCAACCTCTTAACCACATCAAATCAAACATGTCTGGATTCAGATTCTAGTTCTGTCACTGGTTCCTTCACCTGTAAGGCGTAGAAGTGTATGTGAACAACTCAGCACAGAGAATGACTGGAGGGGATGAGTCCGTGTCCCCTGTTGTTACTGGTATTACCCTTTGATTGTTTTAGTATCGTTTCTCTCAGGATGTGGAAAAACGGACAAGTTCAAATCAAATTCAATACCTTAAACCAGGGGTTTTCAACTGACGTGCCCCAGGAATTTTTAAAACATGCAATACCTCATTATACAGTCAGGGGCTATATATATAGTCTTTTCCCTTCGACAAGCCAACGCAACAATAGCTACTTGGTGTGAATGCATCAAAATTATATTTTTTGGTCAGATCGGCAAAAAAATGTATTTTTGGTGTATCGCAGAATTTTAGTAATTGGTTTATATGTGCCTTGGGAAGAAACAAAACCCATGAATTCATGTGTTTACAGGAAACAACTTCAAACATTAAAAAATGATGCACTCCGTCTGCAGTATGAAACTGATAAACTAGAGGAGTTCTATACAACACAAACAATAACTGGTAAGTAAAAAAATATGTTTTAATATTGCAAAATCACCACACCAATTACACCGATAATAACCGCTGCTGACAACCAGTTTCCATGCATTCCTTCCCTCCATTTCACGTGAATCACATAATCTGAAACTTTAAAGTAACAAAAATCCTTGAGTGTCTTATCGCTGAAACACATTACACAGCCACTAAGTCGTCATTTACTGGGTCATCTCGGGCACTTGGCAGAACGGACAGGCAGTAAGGGCTGATCGCACACCTTTGCTCACAGGTGAGGGAGGCCCATCAGCCAACAAGCTGCCCTGCACCCTCTCCTGGGGGGAATCCGAGGGGTGGAGCCCTTGCCCCCCCCCCCTGCTTGGCCAAGAACAAGGAAAGGGCGCGGGGGAGGTGGAGCAAGGACCCGCGTGGGCAGAGCTAGAAAACGGGAGGCAGGCGGGCAGCTACGCGGGGTCCAGCCCGAGTCCAGCCCCTTCGACCCCTCAGGCCTCTGGCAGAGCCCGTCAATGACGCCAGGAAACGGGGGGGAAAACATACAGTACCAGTGGGAAGCAGGGGTTCCAACGGGGTAAAGGCATGCTCCATGGCGGACGGTTGGGCTCTGCATTAGAAACATGAAAACGCCACGTTAGAATGCCTATCTAATTAGACAGCACGCGGAACCGCCAGGACACGTGGTCGCTTTGACCGCGCGCCGCGGCGCGTCGGGCTCAGGGCGGACAGGCCGGGGGCGGAAGGGGCCGCCGTGCGGGAGGGACGCGGGAGGCCGGAACCCGGCAGGTCTCCGAGGCGCTTGGGGCGCACACGCGGGCACGACGCCTCCACGGGGCCGCCCCCTGCAGCCGCGCGCCCGCCACCATCCGGGGACTGGAGGAGCGACGGGCGGTCGCCCCCTCTCCGCGCTCGCCACCCCATTCCCGGGCCCGCGCGCCGAGGACGCGGGCGACGCGCTGGCGGCAGTCGCACTTACACAATGGCGGGTGGAGCCACCGGCGGCGGAGCGCAGGCTGCGGAGCGGAGGGCATCGACCGCTCGGCGATCGGCTGAGGCGCCTCCGGCGGCGCGTGGCCGACGCTCCCGGGTTTAAGGAACCGGCGCGCGAGGCAGCCACGCCCCCTTCCGGGAGCCCGCGGCGCCGGCGAGGCGCGCGCCCGGCCGGGACCGCGCGTGCTTGGCGGTGCCTGCGCCCCACCGCGGGCGGCGTGCTTTCGCCGCGCAGCTCTCCGTCATCATAGTTTCACGTGGAGGAAATTTTAAGCCGCCCACTCGCAGCTGGTGAAGAGGTGTTCTGTTGCCAGGCAGCTTTTGTTTGTTTGTTTGTTTTTGTTTTGTTTTTTTTACACGACTGAGCAAGCCTAACCGCCAGAACAGTTCTCTTTGGGCAAAAGTCCTCTCCTGCTGTCCCACCGCTTCCTCCAGGACCCTAACCTGTTGGAGCAGCGGTTCTCACCCTTGGCTGCACATTAGCATCACCTGGGAACCTTTTTAAAATCCTGATTTCTAGGTCTGGTCCCCCGGAAATTCTGTTTCTTTGTTACTAATGTGGCCCCACCCCATAACAACGAAACAGAATTTCGAGAGGAGGCGGCCGAGAAATCAGGATTTTAAAAAGATTCCCAAGTGTTTCTAAGGTGCAGCCAAGGTTGGGAACCGCTGTGTTGGAGGGATCCCTGGCCCTCAGAACCCTCTTAATTGTATTGAACAGTTAATGCTTCCCTCGCTCTCTTGCCCTTTTCTCAGCTTGTACTAGAATAGAAAACTTAGAAAACAAAGGCTAAGATAGATTAAAATCAAAGAAGTAACTGTAACTGCTAATTGCTTAAAATTGAACTTGCAGAAATCAAGGGCGTAGTCGGACATGCTCCAGCCAGGCATAACTCTTACTCCCCTTTTGAATTGTTCACCCTGCCAATTCTAAGAAACAGCCTGCAACAGAGCTTTGTGATTTGTGAAAATAAAAGTCTTGCTGAATACCTGGTGGGGACTGCAGTTCCGAGGCTCCCTGTGAGGAGGTACGGGCTGCCGTCACTGGCCAGCAAATAAAGGCTCTGGTGGTCGTCTCTCGCGGGGTGCCCCATAACAAGCTAAATGCAATTTGCACAAGGTTCATATTATGACAGGGTTTTCAGACTCGTGGTTCCTACCCTTGTATTTAACGTTGCTTACAAAGTGTGGGATGCCAGGAGAAATTACTCTCAACACCTGATGGTAGGCTATTGACCTCCCAAATGGCTTACAGTTGTGCATATGTATCTCTAACAGTTCAGAAGCCTCACGCTCAAGGACTTGAGTGCCATTCCTTGGAAATGTAATAGTCAGAAAGGATAGGCTCTCTGTCTCCCAGTCTTGGACAATAGAATCCTTACTTTCATAGGTGTCAGCTGGCGAAGATCTGCCCTCATGGCATTCACACTGACCAACTCTGTAATTTTTCACTTCTCTGACACTACGGAGAATCTTCCCCCATCTCCCCCTTCCTTATTCTCCCTGCAAAATGCCCCCATCAGCTCTGCACAAATGCAATGGAGCTCAGCTTTCCCCTGTTGTCAGCAGTTACTAAACTGTTTTCACTGCTTGTTTAAAGATAAACTCAGCTGTGTTTAACTTTACCTCTGGTCACAATGTCCCAAGAGTGATTAACCATTGAAGAGTAGTCATTGCCAATGCTCATTACCATTTTTTTAGTGGCCAAAGGTTTAAATAGAACTTCCATGTATTTTTTCACTATTAAGTATATACCTATTTCATACTCAATTTTAGACCAAAATACTAGAGACTTCAAGTTTATATTTGTAAAGTGAAATATTATGAGCTTGCAATTATAGTTGAATCAGGCTATTTCAACCATGTCACCTACCACTTGCAGGACATTCCAGTTCTACCTCAGTATCTATCCTCAAATATAAAATGGAAACAATGATGTCAACTTTGGAAGGGTTCTGCAAGGAGCAACATGGTACCCCACATATCCCTTGCTGGATGGCACTGTTTGCATTTGCAGCACACATCCTTGCAATGTGTTTTATGTGTATGCATCTAGTTCAAGTTTCTCCCAAAGTCACAAAGAAGAAAACAGAATTTTTTTTTTAAACTACAACAAATATCAGAAGTCCATATGTTTAGACATGCCAGTAGTGAAACTAAATGGCAACAAACCAGAGGTGGAGGGAGAATATTTGCACTTGTACCAGACAAGGGTGTGCTAGCTTTTATCATATGAAGAACTGCAAATCCATCAGTAAAAGGTAAATAAAACAGTAAAATGATGACTGAGGATACACACAAGCGAATTGTAGAATATATTCAAATGGCAGATAAACATGTGGCAAATAAACACCATCAGTAAGAAGCAGGTTTGAACAATGAGATAAATTTCCTTGCCAGCTCAGGAACAATTTTTATAATACTTACATTGATTAAGCAATCATTATGTTTCAGTCACAGTGTTAAGTAAGGTCTTTTATATTTTATTTAATTACTCTAAAATTCAGGTTCTAGGAAAACAAAAATCAAAGTTTAATTGTTTCCCTTTGAATCCTCACTCTCTGGCAAAGAGCAAACAACCAATGAGTACATACCGAATAGCCATGATGAAAATGATTGCAAACTCCTTCTGCAGGTCTCCTCACAGCTGGCTCATCTATCAAGCTTCAGCACAAAACCAACTTCCTTCCCCTGGTGACTCTTTATCTCGCCTAGGATTGTTTGTTTGTTTTCCTGCAAAGCAATACTCAACCATCTATAGTTATTAGTCTTTTACTTGCTTCTGAGTTGTGCCCCTCTACTGCAGTTCCGCTCCCTAAGAACCGAAACATACTTGTTTTGTTCGTTGCTATTACACCAGCCAAACAGGACACCTGGCTCATGGTAGGAGTTCAAGAAATATTTAAGTGGATTAATACATGGTGGGGAAAATGGAAATTTATATCTCAGCAAGAATTATTAAAAAGATTAAGTCAATATGCCCTCGTGTGAAAAAAAAAGGGTCCATGATAAAGTAAATTTAATAAATGCAAGTGGTAAAATAGAATTGTTCAAAGTGATCTCTGAGAAAAGGGATGGAGTGTGTAGGAGGTAGTAGGCTAAGGGAAATATTACTTTTTGTTTCACACACTTTTTATTTTGTCACCTTAATATTTTTTGCAATAGGCATATTAAAGAAATGTAAGTAAAAATGTATATTAAAAATTATTGCATCATTATTGTTAATATTGGACATATTTGGGGGCTGGGGGTGGGGGGACTTTCAGAGAAAGCAGTGTAAGTATACAGTATTGAGAGTAGAAATTCTACAACTTCAACCAAATTTCCAATGGATTCTTTGACCCTTAAAGTTGCACAGGGAAGGAAGGAGCTGCTGCCAGGTTATATGTTTATTTTTCCCCCAGGATACAAAGATAGCTATCCCACCACCTTCACCAATTGCCTTACACTCTGCCCCCATCTTCCTGAACTGGGTGGATATCAGAATATAGGGTATATGGCTGCAAAATATTCTATAGTAAAATTGTTCTGCAGTGAAATCAGCTTGGAAAACTCTGCACCCTTTCACCCATCCCCTTAGAGATTTATAACATGTGATCTATCTTCAAACATCTCGTGAAGTCCAGAAGTAAGGAACCTGTTTATCTCTAAACCCAGACTTTCTCAAAGACATTGGAGCATGCAGCACTGTTTTTTGTTTTGTTTTGTTTTGGGGTGGTGGTGGCACATCTTTTAAAATTTTACATTGCAGTATTGCTCCAAACAACTGTTGAGGAAAAGCTAGGAGACTCTGACCCCAGGTGCCACCTCCTCTTAGCTGCTACTGCTGTTCTCTTTACTGCTGCCACTAAGTATTCTTGGCATTTCCAGTCTTTGACCAGTCATGGATTTCTGCACTGTTTTCAGAAAATCAAATCATTCTCTCAACTTCAAATGCATGTCTTCTTATCTCTTTGCAGCTCAAGCAGTAATTCTAGCCATCTAGGATATCTCCACTTAAGTCTTTCACCACTACCTCTGATTCAAGTGGCCAAAACTGAAATCACTAATTTATTTCTTTTCCTAGAAACTCCATCTCTCTCCTTGGTTTCATTATTCTTTTGCATTCCTTGATACATAACTTCAATATGCCTTTACTTTCATTCCATAAACTCAATAAGTTGTCAGCTCTTATTCTGTTGATCACTTATTCCAGCCTGTTGAGGTCAATTTGAATCAAGATTCAATCATCCTTGTCATTTCCTCTCAGGCATCAATCAAAATTCTCATTATTTTAAAGCCTATCTAAAGTATCATCTTCCTTGAAATTCATTTAAGCCCCTCACAATTAATATCATTTTGCTCAGTGATCTCATTATATATTTTAATAGCCCTTTCCACAGTCTGACATACAATAGTTCTCCCTTTTTCTACGGGTACATGTTCCAAGACCCCCAAGAAACAGAGGATAGTACCAAACTATATACGTACATACCTATAGATGCATACATATACACATATATACATGATGAAGTTAAATTTATAAATTAGGGACAGTAATAATAAAATAGAACAGTTATAACAATATACTGAATGAAAGTTATGTGACTATGGACCTGAAAATTAAGGAGACAATATTAATAAATCTTTATTATATATATATAAATAAATCTTTATTGTTAATATTATTACAGTTGTTCCTCTTTTTTCCCCCCATAGCTCCCCTTCACCTGGTTCCCACCCCAACCCATGCCTACTCCCCCAAATTATCCTCATCCATAGGTGTAAGATTTTTATCCCATCTCTTCCTGCATCTCCCAGCCCCTTCCCCTTGAGAATTCAGTCCACTCCCTTTCTATGCCCCTGATTCTATTATATTCATCAATTTATTCTGTTCATCAGATTTTTTATTCACTTGATTTTTAGATTCATTTGTTGATAGATATGTATTTGTTGTCACTTTGTTGTTCATAATTTTTATCTTTACCTTTTTCTTCTTCTTCCTCTTCTTGAAGAATATCCTTCAGCATCCTATATAATAAAGGGGGAATATGCAAATTAACCATCACTCCAATCAATTTGCACCCAAGGCTGAGGCTAAGTTCCCATAACGAGCCTTAAGGAGCAATCAGCAGGGACCTGGGGCTGTGCGCCCACCCACCTCCTGCATGGGGCTGGACAGGGGACCTCAGGTCGTGCCTTCCACCCGCAGGGCTTGACGGGAGACCTCAGGCTGCTCCCCCCCACCCTGGCATCAGGCCAGAGGAACTCAGGCTACACCCTCTTCCCTGGTGCCAGGCTGGGGGACCTCAGGCCATGCCCCCCGCCCTGGCTCCAGGCCAGGGGACCAGAGGCTGTGCCCCCTACCCAGTGGGACTTGACCGGGGTCCTCAAGGTGTGCCATCCGCCCTGGTGCTGGGTCAGGGGACCTCAGGCCATGCCCCCCACCCCAGCACTAGGCCAGGGGACCTCAGGCTGTGCCCCCTGCCCTGGCACCAGGCTGGGGATCACAGGCCACTCCCTCCGCCCAGCAGGGCTTGATGGGGGACCTCAGGCCATGCCGCCCTGCCCTGGCACCCAGGGGACCTGAGGCTGCACCCCCTCCCCCACCTGGCAGGGCTTCACAGGGTAGGACCGGCCGGGTCTGGATCTAGCCCAATGAACGGGGGCTGTCCAGGTTTGGGTCTTTTTTGGGTGATTTTAAGGTGCACGTGGGTGGTTGAAGACTTGACTCTGGGTTCTGTGGTACACCCCAGACTCTGACAGGAGGAAGATTTTCATATATGTTTTACTAATTTTCTTTAATCTCTGACACTTCTATTATAGAGAAAGGGCAAATAGCAGTATTAAAATATTGCCTCCAATTAATCCCCTTTTAATGTGCACGAATTTTGTGCACTGGGCCACTAGTTTCATATAATACTGGTTTGGTGGTGATGAACTCCTTTAGCTTGTTCTTATCTGTGAAGCTCTTTAACTGACCTTCAATTCTGAATGATAGCTTTCCTGGGTAAAGTAATCTTGGTTGTAGGTTCTTGCTATTCATCACTTTGAATATTTCTTGCCACTCCCTTCTGGCCTGCAAAGTTTCTGTTGAGAAATCAGCTGACAGTCATATGGGTACTCCCTTGTAGGTAACTAGCTATTTTTCTCTTGCTGCTTTTAAGATTCTCTCTTTGTCTTTTTCCCTTGACATTTTAATTATGATGTGTCTTGGTGTGGTCCTGTTTGGGTTCCTTTTGTTTGGGGTTCTCCGTGTTTTCTGGACTTGTAAGTCTATTTCTTTCACCTGGTAGGGGAAGTTTTCTGTCATGATTTCTTCAAATAGGTTTTCAATATCTTGCTCTCTCTCTTCTTCTGGCACCCCATAATTTGGATGTTGGTATGCTTGAAGTTGTCCTAGGGCTCCTTACACTATCTCCATATTTTTGGATTCTTTTTTTGTTGTTGTTTTCCTGGTTGGGTGTTTTTTGCTTCTTCGTATTTCATATCTTTGACTTTATTGTTGGGCTCTTCTAGTCAGCTGTTGGATCTCTGTATATTATTCATTATTTCAGTCAGTGTATGCTTAATTTCTGCCTTTTTCATATCCTTGAGGGTTTCACTAAATTTCTCAGAAGTTTCTAGAAGACTTATAACTGTGCTTTTAAACTCTATATCCAGTAGTTTGCTTTCCTCCATTTCTTTCATTTGTGACATGTTTCTCTGTCTCCACATTTTGGCTGCTTCCCTGTGTTAACAGTGGCCTTGTGTGCTAGGTGTCCTATAGGGTCCAGTGGCTCAGCCTCTCTAATCACCTCAGGCAGACACTCGTGGTGTACTCCTTTGTGGGCTGTGTGTACAGTCTTGTTGTAGTCAGGCCTTGAATGCTGTTAATATCACTGGGAGGAATTGACCTCCAGGTGAATTGGCTGTGAGGACCAGCTGTGTCTACAATGGAAGAATTGCTGTGCAGGAGACACCCTTATGTGGCAGGTCTTGCTTCAGTGGGGCTTTGGTGCTCACTGAGTCTGCCCCTGAGTGTGTTGCTTATGAATGTGAAGAGTTGTAATCTGGTGTGGTCTCACATTGACCACTGGATCTTGGATCTCCAAGGAGGTGCAAAGTCAGCCACTGCCTGAGGCCACCCAGCAGGAGCTACAATGATATCTGCAGATTCCTCCTCTTTGTTTGAGGTTTGGAAGTGCCCAGATGAGGCCTAGCTATGAAGAAAGGCAGGCCGAGCCTTGGGCCTTCTTTTGGAAGCTTTGGTACTCTCTGACCCAGCTGCAGTTTGTTAGGTCAGGCTGCAAAACACCATGCCATTCATACGCAAAAGCATCTGCTCATAGCTTATAAATTCAGTGGGGTGGAGTCTTGGGGAATCACCAAGACAGAGCAAACAGCAATGGCTGCCAGTCAGTCCTGGACCAGGGAGGTTCCCACATCTGTGCATTCCATGCCCCCACACAGGAACAATGGTCACTGGGAGCACCTCTGAGAGAAAGCTGCCCTCATGTTCCTGTCCTGATGCCAGGCAGTCCAGTTGCTCCCTGTATTAGTCTGGGTCCCCAGAGTCTCTCCCAGAACTGGAGTTCAGAGCAATCAGGAGCTTGTAGCTCTCTCCTGATTGAAAAAAACAACAGCGTACCCAGTTGCCAACCTGTTTTCACACACGCCTCCGTACCTCCGCACTTCTGCACCTTCGAACCTCCTACCAGTCTCATGTGCTTTTTTCTTTCCTTCTAGCTGTAGAACTTCTACTCAGCCAGCTTTCCCATGGTTCTAGATGATATTTGTTTTGTCTTTTAGTTGTAGTTTTGATGTGGTTGTGAGAGGCAGCAAGTACAGGTGTTTACCTATGCTGCCATCTTGGTTCTCTCTAAGAAGACAATTTTATTCAGGCTACAGAATAAAGAGCATACCCTGGATCCTAAGATTTAGGATCTCCACAATGTAATTTTGCTTTAGATGTTTATAGGGAAGCATGGAAGAGTCTCGAGTGGGGTGACTTATATTTGTGATCAGGAACATCTTAGCTGGATAGGAAATGTTTATCTCTGTGTCTAGTTATTTGGGGGTAAACAAACATTTCTAATATCAGCTAATCATTCATGAAACAAAGAATGGGGAGGTGGATACAAGTGAAACTAATATAATGTTGTCTGTCAATTATATCTCAGTAAAGAATGGAGGATTAGAGGGACTGTTTCTGAGCTTGGAGGTTCAGGGAAAAGCAAGAGACACCTGAGAGTCTCATGGGAGTCAAGAGAACCAGTGGAAGGAGTCTTATCTAAGGCAGATGGGGAGGTGTAGTTCTTTGAGGCAACCTTTTTCCTGAAACACAAAAAGAGGGGAGAGGCTCTGAAAAGAAGAGTGTGGGGGCATTTCTTGGTCATCATTGTTTTTCTGGAGCACAGGCTCAGGGGAAGTTCAGCAATGTTAGTGACTGCCTGAAAGTTTCACGCAATATTTTGTTTAAACCTAACCATCTAGCACTTGATCATGTGGCTCCCTCTAGCTTTAATGGAGCTTGAAATTGTAGACTTTTAGAAAAATTTACCTGCATTGTTTAAAGTCTTACAAATGTCTCATTTTTCCCCATTGACCCTTTCTACTCGGCATACACTGCCACCAAGCCTTCACCACACTATTGTCTGTGTCCATGGGTTACACATATAAGTTCTTTGGTTAATCTTTTCCTGCCCCCTGACTTCCCTCTGAGATTTTTCAGTCTACTCCATGCTTCTATGTCTCTGGATCTATTTTGTTTGTCAGTTTATTTTGTTCAGAAACAGAAGCTACAACAGGGATTAAAGTGAAAGCAGTTGATTGATTTGGAGGTGCAGAACCACTTGCAGAGAGTGGAGTTATTAAAGAAGGCAGCTGAAGAAGGGTGCATAAGCCAGGCAGCCCTGTGGAAAACTACAGCTAAATCCCACAGGAAGTGTTGGGAAACATGCTTCAGGGTTATCCCTCTCAGGGGCATTTACACCATCATTATATATCAATTAGTTTGTGCTAGTATATGAAATACAATTTATTTTTTATATTGGCTTTGTATCCTGTGATTTTGTTAAATTCACTTATTAATCATTTTACTTTTTTGGTTGTTTTATTAGAATCTATAGATCATGTTGACTACAAATATTCTGATTATCATCTAATCTAATAAAAGAGTAATATACTAATTGTGTCACTCTGCTACATCCCAAGCCACACCCACCAGCCAATCAGAGCAACTATATGCAAATTAACCCAACCAAGATGGCAGCCAGCAGACACAGAGCTAGAGCAAACAGGAGGCTTCATTGCCCTGGCAAAAGAGGAAGCTGCCTGCCTAGGCAGGCTGTAGCCTCTGCTCAAGACAACAAAGTTTCAATTATAGAAGACAAATAAACCCCAGATACCTGCTTCCAGCCAGGCTTGCTGGGAGCTTGGGTGGCTGGGGACTGTGGCCAGGCTGCAAACAGCCATCAGCCCCTCACCCAGGATGGCCCCACCCTCATGGGGTGAGAGTCCCTGCTGGGGGGCTTGGCCAGCCTGAAAACGACCCTCAGCCCTTCACCCAGGCTGGCCAGGCACCCCAGCAGGAGCCCCCACCCTCAAGGGGCTGTGGCCAGCATGCAAACAGCTATCAGCCATTCACCCAGGCTGACCAGGCATCACAGCAGGACCCCCCTCCCTGAAGGGGGTGTGGCCAGTGTGAAAATGGCCCTCAACCCCTCACCCAGGCTGGCCAGGCACCCAGTAGTGACCCCTACCCTTGAAGGGAGTGTGGCCAGTCTGAAAATGACCCTTAGCCCCTCACCCAGGCTGGCCAG
>PVJC01031656.1:0-20439 GCA_004026665.1 Murina feae | reverse complement strand
TGTGAGTCTGAGTAGGGCAGTGAGAAAATCTTTACGGCGGCCAGGCTGAAAGCGGGCGGGGCCCGGTGTCGGCTTCATTTCACCAACATGAGCAAAACTTTTTATCTATTTGCAAAGGGACGTCCCTCAAGAACTGGGCTGTATCCAAAAATTGAGGGATTCGAGGAGAATAACAGGTGGTAAAGGAGCTGAATAATACCAGTAGATGTTTAACGGGAGCATAGGGATTCCTCTCTCTGAACCCTGGGGCAGTGACCTTACGGTTTATCTGTCCTGAATGTCTCCTAGCATAAGTATTTTAAGAAATGATCAAAGATTTCCTTGAAAACTTGCCAGACAACACTTGTAAACAACAGGTTCACAATCTGCACGTGGAAGCTCTCCCTACATCTAGGAAAGCAAGAGGGCTCTGAGGTTAGCTATGCTCCCTTCAAATCCTGGCTTGACCCTTTGCTGTGGAGTCCACCCTTGCTCATCCCCTCTTTACAATGGGGAGTAATAGTTCTTATTCTCTAGGGCTGTTGTAAACAAAGCAATGCAATAAGCACAACCCACTACCATTCCTAAATCTTAATTTTTATTATTGCTGTTTCCTTCTGGGAGGAGAGCCTCTCTCCGGCCCCTTCTCTCCTTCTGTCCTATGCGCTACCATCTTTGGGTCTGGAGGGTCCTGATTCAGAGAAAGTGCATACTAACTGATTCTTTCAGCTCCCTTGAAAGTAAAGTAAACACGAACAAGTGTCCAAGAACAAAAAGAAGTACTCTAGCGTTTATGAGCAAATCACTTACTTCGGTTAATTGTCACATATTTAAGCAAGTTAATAAATATATCTCTGGACAAAAATCATGTAGAGAAAAATTAAGTAAGCAAATCATATATTCTATTAATTCACAGAATTTTTTTCTCCCCATGACCTTTAGCAACTCAGCAATGGAACTACTGGAAGGAGATAACACTAGAGTTGATGGGCCAGTGGAATACTGCACAACCTTCTGCTTCCTGCTTTTGCAAAAAACAAAGGGAAAGATACAAGATCTCGATACGTGACCTCGAGGGGTAGGATCATGACGTGATCTGGCACACACAGGTATGCCTTGACGCCTGCCTGTCAATGACTCACTACGTTGTTGGAGATTGAGATAGAGGAGCTATGAAGGCCCCTTTATTCACACAGTCCAGAGCAACACATTTTGTAATTAAATTAAAAGGGGGTCGAGAGGTCACAAGGTTGCACCTCTTCTTTAGAAACGTTGAAATGACCTAATTTTGAAGAACACTATTTTGAGTCATTAATTCAACAATTTTTTGATGCTGTGTGGCAGACGCTGTTCTGAATACTGAAGGTCAAACAGGACCAAGTCCCTCTTCTCGTGGAACTTATAAACTCGTGGGGAAAACAATACTGAAGACACTCACAGGCACTCATGGTTGAGCCATGAGCACATCCTCAGGGTGGGCTTAGTAGCTTATGCTCCTTTATCATCGTGCTTGATATTCAGAGGCTTAGGGCTGAATTGCATGTCATTATACTAATTAGAAGCAGTAACTTCCAGTTAAAGCTCTGTGTGTTTTTGACCTCTCAAAGACGACCAACGTGGCTTTGGAGATCTATTTTTGTCTTGCTTTCTCAAGGTTATGTACTTAGTGTAGCCAACAAGGAATATGGCACCCTGACACGGTGCAATAGTACAAGCTCTGTTAGCCATGATACTTGAGCTCCCCGTGATACTGAGAGCAAAGGTTGAGAAGCAAACCTTTGATTTAGCTAATAATGTAATGTGCTTTAAGCGTTGGCCTTACCCACCTAGGTTTTGCTCTTTGGTATATTTAGCTTGTTGGGTATGGCTTCTTATGCATCTACGTAAATTTTAATGAGCCAGAAAATCTTGGCCGAGGCCAAAACCTGGGTAATATTTATGTGCTGGGAAAGTTATGAGAGTGACCTTCAGATTTCTTCCGTAGGCTGGTGGTTTGTAAAGGAGGAGGGTTAGCTTGAAGCTTAACACACCTTGAAAAAACATGCAGGACATTAAGCAGGGCACACGAGGTGTTGCATTTCAGCTACGGAGCGATATCTAATACCAAGTCAACATTTGTGTTTAACTCTGGATGCACTGTGTTAAGAACACATTTTCTCTCAGATATCCCACAAAGAGCATTCATTAATTACAACCAGAAAAATAATATCTCTGCAACGGAGATATCTGCAGATAGCACCATCACCAGTGATGGTGATTTCATGTTCTTAATACTAGTTAAAGTGGTAACTTCCAATTAAGTTGCCTTCGTGATATTATCAATGATGTTGATTAGTGACTGACATTATGTCCTCTCTGATGAGATGCAATGGGAAGTACACAGCATCACCTCAGTCATATTCTTGCCAAAGAATGTTTCACCGGAATTGAGTCATTTGGAAAACAGCGGAGGAACCCAGACGGGATATTCTGTTAGGCAGTTGGCGTGGACTCTTCAAAAATATTCATGCTATGAAAGACAAAAAGAAAAGGATATGTGAATTATAGAGATTGGCAGCTGAATAATGAGAGTGCTAAATCCAAAAATGAAGAATAGGAGAAGAGAGGAGGGAGGAGAGGAGCAAGGGAGAAAATCTCTATAAAGGATATTTGGTGGAAATTGGAGAAATTGGAACATCATCTTTGTATTAGATAATCGTTTTCTATTGGTATTAAGTCCCTTGAATATGGTGGTTATGAAGGAGAACGTCTTTATTTATAGGAGACACATGCTGAAATTTCTAGGTGCGAAATGTCATGAGGTCTACAGCTTTCAAATGGTTCCAAACAAAAGTAAACATATGAAGAGAGAGAGAGAGAAACATGGCAGAATCTTAATCGTTGAATCTAGGTGAAGGGAATGTGTGTGTTCATTATATTATTCTTTCAACTTATCTGTAGGTTTCAGCTTTTTAAAAATAAAGAGGGCGGAGACAAGGAAAGTCTGTCTATTCCAAGGTAATTATTGCAGAAATCTACAATGAAAATGTGAACCTAAAGATAAAAGGCCTTTCAAACTGAGAAGCAACAAACATTTATTTGAGATCCAAGAATAGCTGTTCAAACTGCAGTGATTCAGGCAGAAATCCGGTTAGGAGGAAAAGGCAATTGATATTTATGAGAAAGGGTGGGGAGACAATTCTATCAATAGAAGGAAGGCATTGATAACTTTGCGATGTTCATTCTAAAGAATGTTCAGTCTGGTAGACATCAGTATAGTAATCATAATACCTGCTTTCTTGCTATTCTTGCAAACCTCTTTGGGACACGGTATTGCCTGGGTTATCTTTCCCTGTTTCAAACATTCCAAGGGTTCGAGGCATCAGATATGAAAGGCAGTTCCTCTGGCAGTGCAGGTCCAGCTCCATTGTTAAGCGGCTCCATTGATTATTTTTTGCAAAAACAGATGTAAGAAGGCACACAGGCACACGATTGAGTTGTCACACCTCCGGGGAGTAAATCTGGGACCACGGATGACACTTTGCTGTGGGACTCAAGAGTTGTTTCGCTCTGGTGTGTCCTCTGTCATCACAGCCCTGTGACTGTGGGCCATCAGCCTGAACTCTGTATGCGTTTCTGAGGGCTCCGTAACAAACGACGCGGCTTAAAAAACAGACGGGTCATCTCAGTTCCGGATGCCAGAAGTCGAAATCCAGGTGTCATGGGCTGGCCATGCTCCCCCTTCAGGGAGCTGCTCACTGAACCTACAGGGGGACAGAATCTTCCTCGCTTCTTCCTTGTTTCTGGTGATTTGCCAGTTCCTTGGCGATCCGGGTCCACAGCTGCAGCAGCTTAATGTCCTCTGTGATCACATAGTGTTCTCCCTGCCTTGTCTTCCCCCGTATCTCTTCTCCTCTAGGGAAGACAGCCGCTATATTGGGTTAGGACTTACCCCAGCCACCTCATTTCAAGCTTGCTTACATCAGCAAAGACCCTATTTTTAAATAAGGTTGCACTTATAAGGGGTTAAGGCTCTGACATATCTTTTTGGGGGTCACATTTAACCCAGAACACACTCCATCCTTCTTTCTCCAACCCCCAAACAGGATTGGGGAGCTGCTGTGCAAGGTGAAGTCTGACGTCCCTTCTGCCCCGAGAGTCTGAGGCTCTGTGTGTCCACCATTTTCAGTCTAGACATGAGTCAGCGTTGAAAGGCTGAGGAACTCAAGAGAGACTTGGTGAGGAGGAAGTCCCAGGTCACGACAAAACAGGAGAAACGTGGCCTTTGGAAGACAGGATTCCTCAGACTTCACCTTGGACCATGACTCATGTGTCCATTCTTGGCATAACAAGCTGTTTTGTTTCGCTTGTCACAATTATCCTCTTCGTCCTCATTTGTATGTGAATAACTGATGGTCAAAAGTTTTTTAATTTTATGTAATAGATTTACATAAAATAAGATGCATTAAAAAATAATTGTCATATGGCAGGTGATTTCATAATTTGGATAGGCCACCAACCGGAGCAGATTAATGAGGAAAAGCAAAACTCTTTGTCCTTCAGGCTTTTTTTTTTTTTTTAAAGGCAAGATAAGAAGAGAGGATGTTCTGTAATGAATGAGGGCAGCCGCATCTTCAAACCAGCCAGCCCCTCCTGCTGGGCCAGCTTTGGCCACCTGGAGGAGGAGACCCTTTGAGGCCTTGAGGGGTGGGGTGGGTTACAAGCAGCGGGCAGCATCAATGGGAATGAGAACCGTCCACATTCTTTCCTGATGTCCCTGTGCTTCAAAGAGAAAACTGTGTCAAAGCCCTGGAAGGGAAAAGCACTGAACAGTGGGTTGAAAAGAGGACTTGCTCCCAGAATCCCAGGCCCAAGGCTCTCAGTGGGACATGTACACAAAGATGCATCTGCCTTCTTCTTCGCCTGCCTCGGGGTCTGTAAACCAGGACAGGGTGCTGGTCCACCTGGGAAGTCTCGGACTTATGGGCAGAAAGTAAAAACCTCCCCCAAATGAAATCCCCTCCAAAATTAAATAATGCAGTTTTTCCCCTGACTTTCAGAAATTTATTTAGACATTTGGTCGTTTAATTATGTTGTCCTTAGGAAAGCCTGCTCAGTCACTGGCTGCCCATACTACATAAAAACACTGGAAATTCACACGATGTCATTATTATAGCATCGGGAATGATGGGTTTGCCAACATTTCCATTAATTCATCTTATGTTCAAGGCCTCTATCTTAGTTGCTGAAGATTGCCTTGTTCTGGATGGCATCCTGGAGGTAATTACTTTTAGTGTTAGAGCAGCTGCATTCTTTCACTGCTGTATGTTACCTTGCAAGTGATTCCATTCTCTTTTTGTTTAAAAAAAGTAATTGACACCTAAGTCTCAACTCTTAATTCAAGATTACAGTGTGAATCATGTGAAGTAAACATTTACAAACAGCACACAATTCAAGTCTCCATCCATCACGATTTATCCCCCTTATATTCTACTCCCCTCCACCCCCCCTGGTAGAAGGTTTCAAACTGGGTAACCATGCTCTTAACCGCTACACTCCGTTGCCTCTTGCCAAATGTACTGGACATTTGTGTTGGTGACTCAGTGGTTTTTGTTCCTCTCCAGAAGGAGCTACATGCGAAGCGGAATTATCACTAGGAGATAACTTGTAAGGAGCAAGGACAGACTTGCTCTTTGAGGAGAGAAAGTCAGAGTGTGGAGAGACGGTGACATAAATGGGAAGGCTAATGGCATCAAGACACACAATTCTGTAAAAACATACCCACTGCTGTGACAAAGCTGTTGAATTTAGGGGGTCATGAAACCCCTTCCTCTGGATACTGCCAACTTTTGCCTCTCTGTGTTGGTGTTTTCTCCTTTCTTTTTGGAAATGTTTGACTAGTCAAAGTAGTAGCGCTCTGATTGACCACACTCTGTCTTCCCTTCCCTTCTCACGTCTTATCTAAATGCTGGGGGCCTTATGCCACTGGCTCTGTCATAGTAACAGACTAACCTGGATCAAAATGAGAAACCCTGATCTTCCTGTCTAAAACGTTCTTCTCTCCTGCAGAGCCTCCCCATGCAAGCTGCCACCCCAAAGAGCTCCTGTCTTGACCTGCTCCTTAGAAGGCCGCCTTTGGAGTGGCCTGGCCGGTGTGGCTCAGTGGTTGAGCGTTGACCTATGAACCAAGAGGTCATGGTTCCCTTCCCAGTCAGGGCACATGCCCGGGTTGCAGGCTCGATCCCCAGTATGGGGCATGCAGGAGGAAGTCGACCAGTGATTCGCTGTCGTCATTTTTGTTTCTATCTCTCTTTCCCTCTCCCTTCTTCTCAGAAATCAATCAAGATATATTAAAAAAAAAAAAAAAACTCAGCCTGGCACTGCAGGCTCTTCCTGCCCTGGCCCCACCCTTATCATCAGCATCCCTCCCACCACGAATCCTCTGACCTTCAGCCTCCTGCTCACATTAGTCCTACCACCTAGAGACCTCTCCTCCCATCTCTCCCTACGTCCCTTCCCCTGAGAGCTGTCTCTGATACAGCTGGCTACTGGTCTCCTATACTGGCCCCTTTCTCCTCCGGGGGGCCCGATAGTGCCAGACAGCAGGACACAGTCTAGGCCCATTGTGTTTAGCTCTGTGGTGAAGGAGTCGCCACACAATACAGGAGTCCTGCCACCTGGCTGCCTATTTGATTTCCTTTATCACAGTATTCCATAATTATCCATTCACCTGCCTCTTTCCCCTTTTGACTGTTCACTCCCACCCCCGCCCCCGCCCCAGTCCTGCATCTGATCACTGTGGTCTCTTCAGCCCTTAGCTGAGTTCGTGGCATTTGAAGTACCCAGTAAATGTTTCCTGAAGGAGTCAGAGACGGAACTAATTAATCCCACTTGTTCTTTGTCCAAACAGTGTGACCTTGGGAAAGTTATATAACTTTGTTTCCTTATAAATGGAGTTAGTAACACCAGTTTGTAAAGGTTAGTGAGATAATGTATTGTTTCTTTTCATGTCAATACTGAGTTGGGGAGTGAATATGAGGGGAGACCCGTGTTACCTGAGGAACCAGACTCATAATAATGATGATAATAGCTGCAATGTTTCAATAGCTGCCACATACTACTAGTAGGTGTTTCAGACCATGATATCATTAAACACTCCCAACTCTTCGAGGAAGGGATTGTTGCACCCATCATACAGATAACACAGCTGAGTCCGAGGACGTGAAGTGCCAGCCAACTGGCAGAGCTGGGGTTCACAGCGTGCCTTAGAGGCTAAGCACTGCTATTTGGGTACCATCTCAGGGGCCAGCTGGCCGCTGGCTCCATGGCGGCGTCAGGCAGCAGCCCCGGTCTGGGCTGTCCTCAGGTCACACTTGCCCTGAAGAAGCTGGAGGAGAGCAGGCACAGCAGGTGCTACAGAGACCAGAGGAGGAGAGAGAACGTGCGATTTGGCTTGTGCAAGTACAAACCTAACCGGCCACCAGGCACTGACCCACAGTGAGGGCAGAGGGCAGGAGGAAGAAAGGCGAGCTGGGTGAGCAGTGGGTGGGCCGAGGGACCAACCGGAGCTGCTGTGTGTAATGTGATGAGGCACTGCAGGCCCAGGCTATTCTGGGCAGCACTCCCTGGAGCCGGAGTGCACAGAGGTCCCTCTCTCTTCTTCGTGTTCACAGAGGCGAGTCCATGACACAGGGCCAGTTTACACGTGTCCATGTGCACGCGCGTGTGCACACACACACACACACACTTTGATACTGAGCACCATCGCACACACGACTCTAACTTTCCAAGTTTTGTCTCTGTATTTCCTAAGGTCTCTGAGAGCCGCTGCATTTCTAGGCTGTGGGGTGCAGGTCAGAGTGGAGAGGAACTGAATATAGTGGTCCCTCTGATGAGCCAGTTCTTCAGCTAGAAGCTCTGGTCCTTCTAGTGCAGCGATTTTCAGCTGGCATGCCGCAAGAATGTTAGTATTTAGTGCATGCATGCCACGGGATGAAAAGCGTGAAAAATCGCCGTGTTAGTCCATCCAGAAGAAATGTCGCTTAGTGAGTAAAGGTAGGAGCCTGGGTTTACATTTCTCACCACCTTATGCTGCTAAGTGAAATGAATCACCCCGTGGCATCTGAATCTGTTTCCTCCCCTATGGAGGGGGGATAGGAACAGCACCTACCTCCCAAGGCTGAGGAGAGTGTTGAACAGACAAGGGTGCTTCTGTGTGAAGCTGTTCCTTGGCTAAGTAGACACTATTATTCTCTTCAAAGCTGCCAGGGGTCAATGGCGGTGCATTCGCAACTCGTCTGTAGGCTTTTTATTCGGATGCTTTT
This sequence comes from Murina feae, assembly GCA_004026665.1. Classification (NCBI taxonomy): domain Eukaryota; kingdom Metazoa; phylum Chordata; class Mammalia; order Chiroptera; family Vespertilionidae; genus Murina; species Murina feae. Next base: position 12,157 of record PVJC01031656.1, on the reverse strand, counting down.
GGATTTTGATGAGCCAGGCTTTGCAAAAAAAAAAATGGCCTGATTGGACAAAAGACCAGCCAGTGCCAGGGCTTTCATAAAATGACCCCAACCTTGGGGAAGCTGGTGAAATGGGTTGGAGGCTACAGAGCCTTATCTCTGGGCACCTCCGGGGCCCTTCTGCACCTGGCCCATCAAGGCGTCCTCACCTGTGGCCACCTTGGCAGGCCAGGCTGGGCGGGATTCTGCCATCCCCACACCTCACAGCCTGCCGTGCCTCCTAAAGCTTGGAAGTGGCACTCAAACTGGCATAGTTCTCTCTCCCAGCAGGCGATCAAGGCTGTGGACCTGCTCATGGCGAAGTGAGGAGGAAATAGGTGCGGGTCCTTGAGGTTTCCACACCTCTGTCTGGGGACTTGTATGGTGCCTGCTAAAAGCCCAAGCACAGGATGGACACCCTGAGTGGCTGCTTCCAGCAGGGGAAGGGGTGGTCTCCAATCTCCCAGCTACAAGGGCCCTTCAGAGTCATCCGGTCCAGCCTCGCAAAGGCTCAACATGCAGCCTTGCTTCTCTGCAGTCTCTGGACCGTTAGAGAGAAGATACCTACAGAAAAGGGCTCCTAGTGGCTAACTGGGCTCAACTTTTATTTTCATTTTTGTCAATATTCTTATTGATTTCAGAGCGGAAAGAGAGAGCGAGAGAGGGAAACATCAGTGATGAGAGTTTGCTGCCTCCTGCATGTCCCCCACTGGGGTTTGAGCCACAGCCTGGATGTGTGCCCTGACCATGACCTCCTGGTTCGTAGGTCTACGCTCCACCACTGAGCCAGGCCAGCCTGGCTAACTGGGCTCCAATTTAAAAGCAGAGCCTAGCGGCCACGTCTAAACAGGGGCCTCTCCTCCACACTACACTGCAGGGAGAAGCCTGCACTGAACTGCTCGCCTTCCCTGTGTTCCTTCCATCCGAACAAACCTTACAAAGGGGTTCCTGGAATAGTATTTCAATCAATAGGACTAAGGCTTTCCATTCCATTGGAGCTGCATAGCTATATCCCTGCCATCAGCATCTTCAGTGACCAATCAGAGAGGCTCCATTGTGACCAATCAGGACAGTGCTTTTTGGACCAATCAAACTTCAAGGATCTGGAGTCCTCATTTGCATGAGGATGAACCAATCAAAGACTAGGGGCGGGGACTTCTATCAGTTTGTCACCTCCCTTCTGGCTCAGAGTCTGAGTCTCCCCGCCTGGACCCTCAACACTAGATATCTCACCAGAGTAGAGCTGTCAAACTGGAGAGTGACTTGGCCCCTGGGCCACCTGGCCTCAGGGCTGCCTCACAGCCAAGCTGTGCAGCTCCGTGATGGAGCTGCAGTCCTCGAGCTGTTCCACAGCCACGCTGTATCACAGGGGAACCGTTTGCATTGAACAAAGGTTCCTTCTTCACCCCACCCCAAGCTGGGCCCAGCCTCCTGCTGACATTGAACTGGGACCAAAGACCACTGGTTGACAAATCCCTTGTGTGTGATGGGCAAGCCCATCCAACACCCCCAGGACCTCTTAGCTCACATTCTCCACCGCAGGGTCCTGGATGAAGAGGCGATGTGCAGGAACGTGCAAGCGAGAAGCCACCGGGAGCTCCTTTCTTATTCAAGCCCGAGCAAGGAAAACCAGAGGAAGGCACGTCCTTTGCCGTTATCTGCCATCTGAAGAACTGACTAAGCAAAACGATGAACGGGCCAAGAATGAGCCTTCTCCTGACTTACGAGCCTGCTTTTGTTCTTGCAGTGTCTAACTGATTCAGTTAATACAATGCTTTGGTTTTCCTTCATACTAAGCAGAGGAATTTCTCTCTAAACGTGTTCTAAATGACTGTACCTTTGAATTACTAGTAAGTGTGACCCTCCTGGGCAATTTTGGTGCATATTGGAGTGGATATAGTGTTACAGCCCTTTTCAAAGTGTTTATTGACAAGAATGATCAGTAATTAGGATCTCTTGATAGAGCATGAGCACAGAGCCCTCCCTCCTCTCCCCTTTACCCTTGGCCTTGTCCAGCAGGTATGCTCAGAAGCTGACCTGGTAGATCCTTCTTGGAGAACTTTTCTCTGTTTAATTATCTGATGGAGATCCTGAAACGTGCCAGATCCCCAAGGAAAGCCGTGGGGAAAGACAGAGTTACCTGCTCAGATGCAGTGAGGTTTCTAGGTGCCCCAGCATGCCTGTCGGCCACAGTGCTCTCCGGCCTAGCACGTGCCCTCATGAGCCATGCCGTCTGAGGCAAGTCACACCACCTCTGTGAATATCAGTTTCCTTATTTCAGCGATAGGAATGTTCACACCTGCCCTGCATGCCTATACATGGTTGTAGGGGCGACATGGCACAATGTACAGCAAAGGGCTTTGTAGAGCCAGCAAGCCATACATATGCAAGGGGTAATTATTGTGCTGTTATGGCTGCCTGTGGTTAACTGGCATTAGCCTGGAGAAGTTTATTTCCCAGGTCAAAACGTCTTTGTTTCCAAGTTAAAATGGTTAACTTCCCTCCAGATAGAACTAGGCATTGATCTTCCAGTTCTCACTCACAATGGGACAGTATCTCTTGGAGATCAGTCTAAATGTCACCTTTGTACCCACTAGCACTAAAAATAGATTTCAAGACATTATGTCCCTGGGTTTGAAAATCATTACCCACAAAAGTCTTTTACTCTTCAGTTCTGCAGAGCTGTTCTGGGACCACACAGAGCTGGAAGAGAGAGAGAGAGGGAGAGAGAGAGAGAGAGAGGGAGAGAGGGAAAGAGGGGGAGAGAGAGAGAAAGAGAGAGAGAGAGCCGCTCGTGTTTGAGGAATATTTCAGGAAAGGGGCCGGGACTTTAGGGTTGGCGCTGAGAGTACTTCCCTCTGCTGCTCAGTTTAGTCAGAGCCATAAATCCTAAAGTTGGAAAGTTATCTGCACCAGACTCTTCCTTTTAAGATAGCTCAGAATGCATTAAGGAAGTAAAACAGGTATGCTGGCAGGTTAAGTCGTGACTTTTTTAAAAATTGGATTTTCTGATTTCCAGTTCAATGTTCTTCCCATCACATCATTAATAATATGGTCAACTTCAATCACCACAATAGCTACTGTTCACTGAACAATGAGTATGTGTTAGACATTGCACTAGGTTGTATATTTATTCATATATTCACTCATTTATCTCCTGCAGAATCCAATGTGGCCGATACTGCCCCTGTTTTACAGATGAGGAAAATGAAGCTCAGAAACAGTAATTATTTGTCCAGAGTCACGGTGCTGGTATGTATGTACATTGCCTCATAGTGCAGAGCAAGAAAGGGAATGTGTCCGTGGTTGTTGCTGTTGTTTATGTATAACATTGTGTCTACATTTCTTAAAAAGTTAAAAATGAGTCCTAGCCAGTTTGGCTCAGTGAGTAGAACATCGGCCTGCAGACCAAAGGGTCCCGGATTTTATTCCGGTCAAGGGCAAGTATCTCAGTTGCAGGCTCCTCCTCGGCCCAGGCCCTGGTCTGGGCTTGTGCAGGAGGCAACCAGTGGATATTTCTCTCTGTCTTCTCTCTCTCTCCCACTCTCCCTAAAAGGCAATGGAAAACTATCATCAGGTGAGGATTAACAGAAAGTATAAAAAATAAAAAAGTTAAAGATGAAAAATCATTCCTTACCCCAAATATCAAGGGCCCTAGAAAACATACTTGGAATTGAACCGTCACACAAAACTCACCCCGAAGCAGCCTGACCTCATGTGGACAGGGCTTACCTAGAAACGAGGGAGTGGAGTTGCCATGTGCTTCCGCACACCGAGCTTCCAGGACGCAGGCACAAGGTGAGCCAGAAGATAAATGGCAGTGAATAGACTCATTTCCCCAGTGGCTCAGCAGCACAACACTGAGGCAACTACTTTATGTGCTAGGAAGGTTCAAAGCATTTTTCAGTCTCAATGTTACTTGAAGAATAGTTAAACCAACCTCTGCTGCCCCTGCTGGGGTTTTATTCTGAAGATCCTATACGTGGGCTTTTTCTCCTCTTGTTTTATGGGACTGATGCTATGAGGCTCATCATGCCTACAGGGGGCAGTTGCCACAATAAGTTTGCCTGCTCCTTGATCTCATAAGTTTCCAACTTTTCTTAAAAAGTGTCATTCCTCTCTAAAGCCTTTCCACACTCTGGCACAAGGTAGAGAGCTTGAGTTTTAAGACTCTGAAATGGATTTAATTATAGCTCAAAAAGATCAAAGAACATTGTCCCAGAAATTCTGTCCTTTCTAAAATGCTAGCTTTACATTAAATAATGCCATGAATGAATGTCTGAAAAGCATCAGAATAAGTTCCTGAAATTTCTCCAGTACAAAACGAAAGTGTAAGAAGGGAGGGAGAAGAGCCAGCCCAGAAATCAGCCCAGGCTCCTCAAGCCTAAATAGACACTGGGCAAAATTGGACAAGAATTTAAAAAATATAGAAGCAATCTCATGGTTGATTATGGACCGTTTTTGGAATGCAGTACATAATGTTCTTGGAAAAGAGAATCATGAAGTTCATTTAACAGGACATTTAAAGTCTGGTGTGTGGCTCAGTGGTTGAGCATCGACCTATGAACCAGGAGGTCACAGTTCGGTTGCCGGCTTGATCCCCAGTGGCAAGTGTGTAGGAGCAGTTGATCAGTGATTCCATCTCATCATTGATGTTTTTATCACTTTCTCCCACTCACTTCCTCTTTAAATCAACAACAACAACAAAAATTTTTTAAAGAGAAGAATGAGCTGTCGTAAGTGGGGTCAACATCATCAGTCCTGCCTTCTCTGTCTCTCCCCTTCATGTATCATGTGTTTATGTATCTGTCCATGCCTAGCATTTCAACACTTAGGGACTTGAGTCCCTACTAAATGCTAAGCTCTTGGAATCCAAAACTGAAACTTTCATGGTCTATACACTTGAGAAACACTGTGAATTGGTGGAATAGATACTACACGAGTCACTATGACGAGCTGTAATACCTGCCACAGTGCAGACAGGTACAAAATGGAATGAGGCTCGGTTGCGGACCTTTGGGGAATCAGGGATGGATTTACCAAGGACGTGACACTTGAACTGGAGCTCAAATGCTAACTAGCAGTTAGCCAGCCAGGGAGAGAAAGGGGGAGAGACCTCCAGATGATGCCACGGATGCATGAAGGACCATGGTGATTTAGGGTGGTGATGGGGAAAGAGGCAGGGAGGCTGAACCAGTAGGCAGATTCTGGGGGCAGATTCTGAAGGATGGTCTCCGCATCACCCAGCAGCCAGCCAGGCCGTCAACCCAGAGCAAAATCTCCGGCCATTGGGCTCGGCCCCATACTCAGCACATCTGCTGGCCTCTGTCTCAGTCCTACTCACCTCCCAGGAGTGAGGCATGGGGAGGGGGAAGAGTTGTCCTATTGCAGGCTATGAAATAGGACTTACAGGTAACTGGGAACTGGAGAAGACTATCAAGGGAAGGCCTGGCCTGCTAGATATATGTTAGAAAGAGAACTTGGCTAGAAATATCAAGGGTAAGTGGAAAGGAGGGAAGCCGGGAAGCAGACCAATGAGGATGACAGGGTTATAGGTTATCCCCGTTTATTAGGGTTCTCCAAGGACACAGAACCAATAGGGTGTGTGCATATGTATGAACAGATTTATTACGAGGAATTGGTTCAAATGCCTGTATAGACTGCGAAGTCAAGACCCAGGAGAGTTAGTGGTATAGCTCCCGTTTGAGTCCAAAGGCATAAGCACCAGGAGAGCCAATGATGTAAGTTCCTGTCCTAGTCCCAGGCCAAAGGCAAGAGAAGACCCATGTTCCAGCTCAAAGATGGGCAGAGAGGGAAGTCTTTCAGCCTTTTATTCCAGCCAGACCTTCCATGGATTGAAGGCTGCTTTAGTCAGCCTACTGATTCAAATGCTCATCTCATTCAGAAAGACCCTCACAGACACACACCCAAGATAATGTTTAACCACATACCTGGGCAGTCAGGTTGGCACATTAAGTTAACCACCAACACCCCTAGTCACTGATTTTTGGGTCTCTCCACAACCTTGCCCCTGTCAGTTTCCAGAGTGATCTTCCCCTCAAGTCAGTCTGGGTCTGCTACCTACCTGCAGGGTACAAGGTGAGCTTTCCAGCAGGTACAGGCCCTTGCTGGGGAGGGGCCTCCTGGCCAGTCTCCACGGGCCCATCTCTCTCTCACCCCACATCCCCGCCACACTACCCAGCTTCCGAGGGGAGGCTGCACTCGCTTTCCCCGGGATACTTTTAGCCTTGCATTCCTTTCCCTTCCCACTTCCCTGGCTAACTCCTAATTCATCGTCAAGACTCATTTTCGGCCATTCTTCTGTTTCAGAAAGCCTTTCCTGACTTTGCCTACCTCTTCAGTCTATTATCACCCCAATAAGTCGAATAAAGAAGGAATAAAAGAAAGAAATTATCAAACAAAAAGATCGCCCATCTGTTCTGAAGCATCCTTTTTTACGCCCCTGTTTGGCAATATTGCCCTCAGCATCCCAGACTGCATTCTGTACCTGGACAGATCTTCCTCAAAGAGCACCTCTGCTCAGCCACTCCTGTGTCTAGACACCCCCAGTGCTCCCCTCTTGTCGATGAGGACAATAATGAGGGTGATGACAGCAACTTACTCTTTGCCAGGCTTGGGACAAACATTGTATACACCTTCAGAAAGCCAACTGAGATAATCATGGGGGATCTTTTCATGGTTCTTGTCAGAGGCTTGTGATTATCATAGCTCTGTAGTATAATTTGAAGTCAGATATACACCATGTTTTCTAATGCAAAATTTTTAAAATATATATTTTATTGATTTTTTACAGAGAGGAAGGGAGAGGGATAGAGAGAAACATCGATGAGAGAGAAACATCGATCAGCTGCCTCCTGCACACCCACTACTGGGGATGTGCCCGCAACCAAGGTACATGCCCTTGACCAGAATTGAACCTGGGACCCTTCAGTCTGCAGGCCGACACTCTATCTACTGAGCCAAACTGGTCAGGGCCGGAACAATCTTTATACTCCCTTGGCCTAGAGCATGCGAACTTACTGGCACTCAGTTTCTTTTCTGTGGGTTGAACATGTCTTCGTCTTCTTTGTGCTGTTTAAAAGCTCTCTAATCAAAGTTGGTTTGGTGCTTGGTCCTTCCTGAAAAAGCCAGCTGGGGTGGAAGGTTCTGCCGAGGGCAAGTTTAACACAGCCACTCGCCTTTCAACGCGTCGCTGCAAAGTCTCCCCTGCGAGGAACCCTAACCGGCTTTAACTTTATGAATCATCAAAGCTGCCTCTGATACGTGATGTAGAATAACCTTACCTTTGCAGGATGTCACCGAATGACATGTGCATGGTGTGCAAGCAGAACAAAGGAGGGACCTATTCTAAGCTGAGCCATTGCATAACTCTCTATAGAAGCTCTCGACCCATAAAACGCTCACCTGCTTTGCGGAGTTTAAATAAAGCAGAATGGTGTCCTCTTTTGTAAAGATTTGCTTTGTGGTTATCTTTCTGTCAGAATTCCAATTATTCTGTGGTTCAGTGGGTATGTGTCTAGCTGGTTTAAAATTCTTTTTGGGGCTAAGAAGGTGAAGAAGATTTTTTTTTTTTTAAAGCCTGTAATGGAAACACTTATGTAATAATGCTGAGCTGCCTCCAATACACTTTATTTCATTATTTGCAATACAGTGTTTTAAAAATAATGTTTTGAATTGAGCCTTATGATTAAAGTGAGAAGCTTTTTTTTTTTTTTGGTGCATTTGAAAACATGGCAATTCACTTCTGCTTAAGAATCAAGAGGACTCTGAGGCCAAGTCATGAGAGGAATGCCCAACATACCAGTCATAAACATCCACAGCATTGCATTTGGAATGAGAAATAAATGTGTATTGTGTTATATCACTGAGATTTTCATTTCCGTCTTTAACAGTAGTCACTAATATGTCACTGATCGTCCTTTCTCCTGCCTTTGTCTCCTGCTCTCATTTCCTTGATCCTGTTGTCTTTCTTTATCATGTGAGTAGGTCTTTCCTTCTCTTTTTAAAAAAATATTTTTATTGATTTCAGAGAGGGAGGGAGGGAGAGATAGAAACATCAATGATGACAGAATCATTGACTGGCTGCCTCCTGCCCGCCCCGCCCTTCTCTCTCCTGGGCGGGGGGAGGAGGGGGTAGAGTGGGGGGTGGAATCAAGCCTGCAACCTGGGCATGCGCCCTGACCAGGAATCAAACCTTGGGCCTTCTGGTTCATAGGTCAACGCTCAACCCCGAGCCACGTGGGCCAGGCAGGTCTTTCTGATTTAATAACCAAACCAAACTGCTTTGATTGGATTTGGGGTTAAGGCCTGAACAGTGTTGAAATAAGCAGACTCAGTGAATTTAATTAGAAGGAAAAGTTCAATTGATTCGATTTTTTAAAAAGTGTACATGTTACATATCTAGGGTAATTTTTGTTGAACAGTTGTACTTAAAAGATCACGTGAGAGTCTCATGGTAACTGTGGTAAATGCAGTTACCTCAGTGCTAGGGGTCCAGCAGATGTGCGCGCACCCATCCTCTGGCGATGAGAACCAATGTGCATGGGCTGGGAAAGACAGATCAGCCTCAGCTCTCAGCCAGCGATCTTCACGCGAACGGCCCTGTGGCTGCCAGTGTGCAAGCACAGACACTGTGAGTGTCAGGCATCCGTCAGAGCAGGCCGGCACAAAATATTAGTGCTGCATCGGACTGGGTGAGGCTTCCGAAAGAATTAGAGTTTCAAAACGGCTTAAAAAAAAATCCCCAGTGAAAATGCCAATCTGATGTTGATGTTGTATAAGCTGCTCTCTGTGGAGGGAGTATGGCAATGAGCCCTCCCCCTTCTCTTCTTGCTCCGCGTTGGCGGCTCTCCAGCTGGGCTCGGTGAATCCCGTTCAGGGGCTGTCTCCAGAGGAAGGCTCCAGGCAACTCATTCCAAATCTGACCAGAAAAGCTTACCCTCCAACCCTCGCACCATGAGCTGTGTGAATGTTAACTCCATCTTCCACAGGACAAGTATGTGAACAAAGCCATCATGGTTCTGGATAATTTTTTTTTTAATTCAGTTCCTTCTATGATTCTTCCTGGGGCACCTCTAGATCCTTCCCATCCTAATCACGACTCTCCAAATAAAACGCGATTTAGGAAGGCCCCGTAGAATCAGGACATTCAGAACTAGACATTGTACCACGGGTGTGAACAGCACATAGTAGAGCCTTTATTTTGGATACTCAATGAATGGGCCTTGCATTTCATTAACCACCTCATCCTGTGTTGTTTGTATTGAGCTTGTTTGGTCAGCTGAAGCTTTTCCTCTTTCCTGGAGCATTGCTGTTGGGCCAGGTCTCTTCTGGTTTGCCACATCTACACTTACCTCGGGCACCACAGAAGCCTTCACATGCAGGCATGTCCCATTAACTGGGTTTGCGGTTGTCAAAATAATAATTCAGTTACAATGATGTACTATACTTACTGTGCACTTCCTATTTTAGGCTCCATGCTCCCAACTCTATTCTCTCCAATTCTTTTTTTTTTTTTAAATATATTTTTATTGATTTCAGAGAGGAAGGAAGAGGGAGAGAGAGAAACATCAATGATGAAAGAGAATCATTGATGGGCTGCCTCCTGCATGCCCCCCCCACTGAGGATCGAGCCTGCAACCTGGGCATGCGCCCTTGAAAGGAATGGAACCTGGGACCCTTCAGTCCACAGACCAACGCTCTATCCACCGAGCCAAGCCAGCTAGGGCTCTCCTTCAATTCTTAGAGTGACCCTCCTGAGGCAGATGCTTATTCAGTTTTACAGACGAAGAACAGGCCCATCAAGGTGGAAGAGTCTGCTTGCGATCACACACAAGCACGGAGAAGTAGGGAGTTCACATCCAAGTCTCTCAGAATTCAAAGCTTTTGCTCTTTTTAGCTACAATTCTACTCGGCCTCTGCATCCTGCGCACACAGAAAACAAACAAAAAACAACAAAAAAGAACTCCCTGAGGGCTCTTCCTGCAGCTTTAGAAGAACCAAGGAAAGTGGACAGAATAAATGAAATGGGTTTGGAGCTCTGGCTTGGCAGGTTAGATGCTCTGGTGCCTAAAACCTATCTTACAACTCTACCCTCTGGGTTTACAGCTTAAGTGGTCCAGCAAGTATCATTGAACAAGTCTCCCTGGCAGCTGGCATTGCTGTGCTCTCAAACAGGGCAGCTGAAAAGCATCCATTGTAGTGACACTCAAACATTAATGAAAACATAGGGAATCAGAGTGCCACATAAACTCTGGCGATGATTATTTCCGATCAGAGCTGGCTTGCGAAAATTTCAGTCATTTTAAAGCTATTTCTTAAAATACCCCTGTGTGCTAACAACTGCTTTTTCCTGCTGCGTCGGTTCTGTCCCTCACCACTAGAGTGGATGCAAAAGAAATGCTGATCAGAACAGCTGATCCCCAGCAAGCAGCAGGCTTTTCCCAGTCGGACGGACGAGGGCACTGGTCTGGCGCTGTGTTCTGAGCTTGGTCTCACCCTTTCTGGGTAATGATCCGTTGAAACTCTGTGTGACGAGGGCGTTGAGAAAGGCTCTGGGAAATGAGAAACGTTCAGTGGTAGGAGCACTTTTAGCTAACACAAAACACAATCTTCTTTGATTGCTGCAGTGGGGAAGATAAGAAACATGAAGTCGATGGAACCAAGCACTTGTGTTTTCTTGCTTTCAAACGATAACCTTTACTTTGCCAACCGGCCTGTGTAGCTCCTCTGTAAACAAAGTTGCTCCCACCTCAGGGACTTGGCACACCTGTTCCTGCCACTGGACCATCTTCCCCCTCGTTCCCACCTCTTCCTCCCAGCTGGCTGAACTACCTCTTCCATAGGCCCTTCCAGACTATTTTAGGTTTTGTGCTTTGTATCCTGCAGATTTGCTTATCAGTGCTTGTGGTGGTTAGAATAACACCCTTCCCCCACCATCACCTCCCGCCATATCTACATCCTAATCCCCAGAACCTGGGCATGTGTTGCCTGTTACAAGAGGCTTTGCAGGTGTGATCAAGTTAAGGCGCTGGAGGTGAAGTTTACCTGGTGGGCCCAATGCAATCACAGGAGCCTTTATAAGCGAAAGAGGGAGGCAGGAGCGGCAGAGTCAGAACGAAATCTGAAGAGGCTGTGCTGCTGGCCTTGGAAAACAGGGAGAAGCCCAGTGCTAAGGCAAGCAGAAGAGGCCAGAAAGGTCTCCTTTGGAGCCGCTGGGTGGACACACCCCTGCTGACAACGTTGTTTCAGCCCAGTGAGACCCAGACTTCTGATCTCCAGAACTGTAAGCTGATGGATTTGTGTTGTGTTAAGCCACTAAGTTGTGGTAATTAGAAGCCATGAGAAACTAGTACAGTACTTATTATATGTGTTCTATGTTTTCTGTTCAGCCATAAGCTCCATCCAATTAGACTAGAAGCTTCTGTAAGCACCGAATAAATATTTGATTCTGCTCCGTAGGAGTAAGCAAGCGGTAATGGCGTTATGAGAGCTCGCCCAGGCGCTCCTCATTATAATAGCCAACAAGCCCAACCAGAACGCCGGTCCGTTCATTCCTTCATTTACTGTTATGATCCTGTTGCATTGCCAGACAATTGGGATAAAAGAATGAGCGAAACACCCTGGTTTCCCCCTTAATGATGAGAATTTATAAGCGGCGCCACCAGAGACTAGAAGCTTTCTTTTCTGTTAACATGGCCGTGCCTGTGTGTCCAAAGTAATCGGCTGGGGATGAAGGGGAAGAAGTGATTCTCTGGTGAAAAACTTGTTATTGGTGAAAACAAAACAGTAGATTTATAATGGGAAGATGTGTATTAGAAAAGTTGACTGTAAGTTCAAATGGTTACTAGAACGTTGTCTGAGTAAGCATCGATGCCACGCAACTCGGACCGCTAGATGTGCATTCCACCATTCTCTCCCAAAGGAAAAGAGACAGGTGCAAGGTAAGGAAGGGTAACTGACAGAGACCTGACCCAGGAACAGGCTTGTCCAGAGCTCTCTCAGATCAAGACTTTGTGTGATTGTTTTTCTCGTTTTCTGCTTCCATGAAGTAAAAAAAATAAATATGAGATATAGATTAGAAAAGTAATAGCATAATAGCATTTAAAAGTATACAAAT